>QNGE01002105.1:0-64631 GCA_008508345.1 Paragonimus westermani
TATTGCGGCGTCGTTCCCCACAGGAGAATTCTTCGAGGCAGTAATGGAAACCGACATATTCCAGCACGCCAAAACCACACGAGATGGCGCGCACAACAACCGCCCCCTGCCTTGGTCACTTTCCCACCAACGAGGTCAAAATGATATGCAATCCGAATATCACAGTCCCACTCACTCAGGGTGACCATGGGATAATCGAATTCACTCACCTAAACAAAACTAGACTATACATCCTCCAACGTGCAGGTCTCAAGGTCTATCAGAAGACAAAGTTCGCAGGGCAGAAGACACAGCCTAACGGGTTGGATTGACTGGCCTGGCTTCTTCACCACGCTCGGCGGGGCTGGCCACTAGTGGCTCAGTGTTGAGATATCCGATTTCGTTAACAACCATATTACAGTGAGGTGTCATCGTACTAGTCGCAAGTCGAACCGTCTACAGAGTAGAATCAAACGTCTAACTACATCGAGACGTTCAGTCTGGCACAGGTGCAGCAACTAGGACAAACGGAACTTGCGTTCGTTCCATTGCTCGTTCCACCCCACTCGTTCGAATGCACACAGCCTTCTTCGGGCTGCAAATTTGCATTGACCACGTTCGTATGGGCTCGAAGTGGTGTTTCTAATTCTTCATGATGCTCACCCTCATCATCCGAAACTCCAAGTCTGGTTTCGTTCTTGTTCAGGCTCATCAGGCACGGATGGCCTGAATCGGATATCGAACCGGCTACCTCTCGTGTTATGAGACACTCCTCTCGCCCGCTCGGCTACCGGTTCTGTGTGCATCGCTTCTGACGAGGAGTCTGTGTGTGACTGATTTATAGCTTGTTTCCACCCCGTTAATATGGGTGGACGCAGTCGAATTTGGATTGCCAGTTTGTGTGTTGCTGTGACTTGTTGAGTCATGTGGCACAAATCGGAGAGGATCGATTCAGCTATCAGTGCAGTCGTGTCCAGGAGGCGAAGGTGAATTTTGAGCTGTTCCATGACGGAGTCACATTACACACAAGCAGATGGGTTGGCATTTGGCAGCTTTGAATCTCTGGTGGGTTTATCAATACAGATGCAGAGACGACCAACACTCTGGTCACACAATGCGTGGGTAGAGATAACTGCAGCTCACGAGTGACTGCTGAGCACATGGATAACAGAAACGTGAGTGAATCTCCCCAAGTTCTAGTGTCATGAGTCCGAAGCAAATTCGAGAACCCACTAACCCATAACTACACCCGGCCCGAACTCGATATCCCTGTCGCCCTGGAAAGCTGCACCACGAAATTAGCGGAACCACTCATTCATTGTCAGCTGGCCGTCTACCGTCACCAGCATACCTATCTTCAGAGTTGGATGCAGAGACGACGTGGCAAACTGTTGACCAATAGAGTTGCATTCAGTAGTCTGTGACGTAGAGAGAGAGGGAGGTTGCTAGATGAATCTCTCCGGGCCTACTTTAAAGACCTCCAACTGATCATCAAAGCGCAACATGATTTTCATAGGGGATACTCATGCGCCGCGAATCTGCCAATTTCTCGCGACGTTTGGACGGAGACTGATGATAGGCAAGTAACCACAGACGTGGTTTATCTTGACCTCTCAAAAGCCTTCAACTGGATTCATCATTTGTGGAATATTATCTTGGTGGCAAACGTGTTTATTTCGGCATACGAACGAGTGCTGGGCATGGTGGTGGCAGACGGTTCGGGTTGGTCTGCAGGTTGTGTTGTCATGGTTAAGAAGACACAAATAACCCTGAACTTCTCAGGGCGCATTCAAAGAACATGCCACCTCGAAGTGTATCCCACCACACTCGCCTCCATAATCCGCCCACACGTGGCAACGAGTGCACAGTCCTGTCGTCCCTACCTGGAGGAAGATTTCGCCTTCATCGATCATGTTCATAGATGGGTCACTGAAGGGATGATGGGGCTCAGGAAACTGCCCTACCTGGTAAGACTGGCAGAAATAGGTCAATTCTGAATGGACTGTGGACATTTCAGGAGAGACCCAAATTCTTACCCGCAAATTACACCACATCCCGGATCATCCACTGGCAAATCTCCTTCCGTTTAGGTCATTCTCTGAAACTGGTTAATGGAGCGGGCAGGTTTCTGTGCAGACAGAACTGCTTCACAGTCAATATCTGTTCACTTTGAAACGGACTGCCAATTCTGTGGTCAAGACTGAATGTGTTGAGAGTTTCGAAATATGACTGGATGGGAACATGCTCGGAGGACAACCTGCACTACAAGTTTCTCACGAATCATCGAATGCGTATGTCTGCCTGAATGATGTTTCAACGTGTCTCGGTGTTCGTCAGTCAAATGATGGCAGCTAGAAGCCTCACTGAATCTACCTTTTGTTCAGTTCAATTCACTTTTCATCCTACATACTAAGACTGTCTGAGACGGATTTTCAGCCACCAGCATGGAAACAGGATTGTGCAGTCGAACATCTTTCTCTCTGCTCTAATGTGTCAGTTAACTGCCTTGTTGAATCGGTACGTCTTAGTCCTATGCAAAGCGAAGTAGTTGAAGGATGCTTATTTGGTAGACTGTCAGAATTTCGAAAACAATCAAAATGTCAGGTTAGAATGGATGGAATCAGGACCGTGCGGACTGGCTTGGAAATTGACCCTAGTGGGACCATCTACGAAAATGGGATGTCACGTATAATTAGGGCAGGTCCAGATTGCAAAGGATCCGAGGTCCAATATTCAGATGATCTGCAGCACAAACAGGCTCAAAATATTCGCGAATGTTTTCCGAGCTCAAATCATGTCATATGCGACACACACTATAGATGAATTTGGCAGTTGCGTACTGTGTGGAATAGAATACACTGCATTAGATTACGATGGCGTAGTCCCAGGTTGATAGCTGTTTCCATGACCCAAGGAGAGGTTTTGGACGGAGTTCACTCCATCCACGTGACCTAAGCATACGAATCTCAGTTCTGTGGCATAAATTCATTGCACTAAATGTGGAGATGTCAATGAGGTTGACTTTCAAACCTCTCAGGTCATACTAAGCCGGTGATATATGTGATTGTTATTGACTAGACCGAATTGGAATCAGAATGAGAAACTTAGCGTCCGACAAAGGATTTGTCTGTGTGTTTGGTGACATTCCAATTGAGCACCACTTCTGAACAACTGGTGTGCCAGGGAGAATCTGTCAAACGTATTGTGGTGGATTGTCAGGTCGGGGGTGCGAGCTTTCGAGCGCTCGGCCGAATACCTTAACGCGGTGGGAGGTACGTTCGAAAACCTGCCGCGATCGGATCAAGCACAACGTGCGCGACTGGATGAGTCATCGCTCGACTGGATCGGACCAACGGGCGAGGCAGGGCAGGCGAAATACGACAGACGGCCAGATCGGAGGCGTGGTTTTTCCAACATTCAGAGGAACATCTCGACACGATTTTGGAATACGGTCAAGGCCAACACTGGGTGGATGGCGGACAGCACGAGAAGCCGGACGAGCGATCGCGCAACGAAATCGGACAAACAGACGAGGAATGGCAAGCGGAAAACCCTTCGATAGAAGGCATCGGTCACGCACGTAAACCGGTTAGAAGTGCACACGACGTGTGAACGGAAACCGGGGGGTNCATTTCAGATGAGAAATCTCATAAACTGCATAACCAATAGAGCCATGAGAATATGTACATGGGATACGGTCTCCGATGAATTATTGTTTCTACGCACACTGTTCTTACAAAATAGCTATCCAGGATGTTTTTTAGATGAGACTATGGAACGTCGTGAGAAACAAGATACGATGACTCTAGCAGGAAAGAAGGCAGTATTTATTTCATTATCATTCAACTGGGATACACCTGCTGAAACAATAGCTAGGAGATTTAACACTGCTATCAATTGGACATTATATGCTGCCAATCTACTTGTTTGTTTCAACTCTACTTCAGCCCTGTGTTTATGGTTGAAGGATAAAGTGCCCGCTTCTGCGACTCCCCTTTGTGTATACTCATTTACCTGTTCCTGTGGAACTAGTTACGTGGGTCGCACGACCATGCGCTTATCTGAACCTATCCGTGAGCGTCATTTAGCCTGGACCAATAGCGGAGTAACCAAGACGATTACCAGCGTAATTGTTGAACATGTCGTTGATAAAACTCATATTGTCAACGTGGTCTCTTCTTTTCGTCCGATTTACCGAGTCAAAGGCATTCACTCAAAAGCTTTCAGATTTCGAAATTTGGCCACGACTGAAACAATCGGAATTCGATTGAATCATCCACCTTTTTGCGCACAGAAGCGCTTTGTTCAGGCGTTGAATTTGCCATGGCCAACCACCCACACCACGGCCGATCAAGAAACCATGGTCCCAGTTACGTCATGGTGGTGATATAATCGTATCAAAACGTTGTCTGCGTGTGTGCCTATGACATGTCTGACCTCACTTGAACTTGCCATTTGTTTTGTTCGACGCGCCCAGATAAATCTTTTTCATATAAATGTTAGGTATTTTGCCTGTTCGCTACACCACTAAAATATCTGTCAAACAGAAGATTTCAAATTTTTCACCGATGGGCGAACTTTGTGCAAGCTGTATAATAAGTTCCCATTGAAGAGCTCGCAAGTTCCGGCCGATTATTTGAAACCGGTCATTAAACACGGCGTGTAATTGATAGCAAATATGGTAAATGTTTAACAAAGCACAAGATTCGTTAGTTACGCAGGACATCGAAATCACAATCGAGAGCATTCTGCAAATACGAATGAGCGCCACTGCCTACTGAGAGCTCGGTGGCTGGGATCGCGGTAAACATACCGATTTACGGCCTGAACATACAAAAATATTGACCTCATGCTAACTCTGAGCACAGCCCGCTGAATCGAGCACAATCGCCTCTCTCGTATCACTATCTGCTCATGTACACAGCTCAACGGATATCAGTGACTCCATGAGAGTATTCACATCATCCTCGCATCCTCAACATGTAACTTGCAAACTTCGGATTGATGGTTTGGCTTATCTGATGCTCGTTTCATCCGATCCTGAATTATGAGACTGGAGCACGTGGTCTGAGAAGGTTTTCATCTTGGGAGTGATGTGTTACCAGTGGACATAATTGCTGAGTGCTCACAGGCTGCAACGACATAGTGAGTGTTCGAACAGTCACACGCATAATCCAATCAGTCAATACCCATGTTTGGTGGATCACATTAATTCCCTACGTGCAATTGCACTTAACAACTTCGTAGTTGAATGGGCCGGCAATACGCACTATCACATGCGCTTAGGATCAACTCACTTTGTATGTAACCAACCCACGAGATTGGTCACTTCATCCCTGTCTCCGTCCAATGTTGCTGTACCGTGATGACAGAGCACGTTTCATCTTAATAAATGTCACAAACGAATGCCAAATATTTCATTCTGTCAAACTGTTACTGTTATCCCAATCTAGTGCACAATTTTCATTGCGAGCAACTGACTCAAATTGACTGTCGCATTCTCTCAATCTGTATCACAATATGAGTCGCATATGAGTGTGGGCTGAACAACCTTTGAATGTCTCACACTATGCATTAGTCCATTTTGTCAAACCAACCAAGCACTTCGCTTTCACGATTGACAAAAATGGACAGGTTTGCTTGACAGTGTTAATATCTCTGTTGATATTCCTCGTGATGAGAAACCGGAAGTCTCTAGATATTCTGTCACTAGAATGACTCGTGGCTACAGGCAACATCAAACAGAGCGGGTTGTCGGGGGCAGTGTGCGTCCACCAATTCAACCACAAAGAATTGACTAGGATGAAACAAACAATTCGTTGACAAACACTCCGGTGATTATCGGCAAATGATCGGAAGTACACGATGGACTGCGGCAATTCCATCTTGCTGTTCTTGTTGGCACAACGTAATCAATCCGAAATTCGTGCATTCGTCAAATGAGCTCACAGATCCAGTGTTTCTAGTTAATTCCGTGTTGTTTGCCAATTGTTACAGAGGAAACAAAATCGGTAGTTGAATCAATTCAGAATGCATTCGAGAAGGTGCTACTTGCGGCTAATCCCACGGCATGCTATTACTGATAATCAGTTTTTCGTGCGACCAAATACAAATCTGTTTACGGCTGAAAAGGATTGCGTTGATAGGCTGGAGAATTTGTGAGTTTTGTGTGTTCACCAAGAAGTTAAACAAAGATACGGTATTGAAGCTGTGACTTATTGCCAATAAGTAGCTTCGATTTATGAAATGTCTTTTTCCGTCAATGAATTTCACTAATCAGTAGGTGAGTCAGTGCAACTCTCATTCAATTTGGGATATGCTCATTGACCATAGGTTAAGCATTCATACTGTTCTACCAACATGTATTTTTCCGTATCTGCAAGGAAACCGATAAATAAGATGGCCGGTAGAAAACACTGGGAATGGAGGACAAGTTTTGTCACATTGTACACACGCCTCGCTGCAATACAGCTAATCTTTCTAAATCTGTTCTTTAGACAATCAACCTTCAAGCGGAGTATGATGTACACAGCATTTTGTTCGCTTGCACAATTGCACCTTCCGCAGAAGTAATTTAGTTCCATTTCCGGATTGAACTTTCTGTAAATTTTCTTGCGCGAAGCGTTTCATACAACCTCGTTTGTTCAGCTTGTAATCTTTTCTGAAGCATATTCCTGACTCTCTGTGAAACTCACCTTAAAACATGAATCTTGTTATTTTCTTCTCCTGCTAACAACATGCTTACAACGGAAAACAATGTGCGAAATGAATTCGTGCTGTATATTGTGTATTAAGACTATCCTGTTCAAATGACCCGGCGTTTACAATTTCTCCGACGTTGGTTATGATCGAGACTGTTATAACTGTGGCCAGAACACGACGTGTGAACATCAGAATGACAAATGAATTTCTTGGGATATTTAGCCGAAACATTTTCCTCTTTAAATCTAGACATATGGAATACAGGTAAGATTCATTTCGCAACCTTGAAGGCTGCGAGAAGCACTGAATAAATGAGCCGTCAACTTCGTGTGCAGAGATGTGAATCTAGTCTGAAAAAGAACAGATTAGGTTCAGTTTAATTGATGCACGATTAAATAACAAAACGAGCATATCAAATACGGTTGGTAGACAGGTGCAAATTATCCCAATCTGCCGTGCACCAAATAGGACCGTTTCTCCAATTCAGCCTCATTCCGATGCTCAAACCGCTTGCCCAATCGACCGTCAACCAGAAAATTACGTTTCCCAATCCAGTATGGTGACGTGGACTGGTACGCTCCTTCCTCGTCGTACACCGAGTCCGGTGCGGCTAGTCGATACGCAGAATTCGTGGACGAATTGCATGAGAGCATCAATGCGAACAGCATGATCAGGTGAATGAAGTGGTGAGCAACTATGTGCTTCGGGGAATTGGTGTTCATGTTGGTCTGTTCGCGTGTGGGCACAATGCGACTGGTCTATCGGACGTCCACTGTCCACTGAGTATCGTTTGCGACCGTTCACTCTGGCCTCGTATTTATAGGTGAAATCGGTGTGGATATGTTTGTCAGCTGTGAGCTGACTGGCTATTGATGGGTGTTCATTCTGATTGGTCTAGTTTTGGACTGTTGCATTCGGTGTTTCGTCAGTGTGTCGTATATCTTTGATTACGATCGTTCTTTAGGTTTCTTCCTTAATCTCTATGAATGCGGTTCTCAGGGATTTTTCTGGGCAATTTTTTTCATTTTTGACTACCAATATTATCTTCGTTTGAAATGCCCATTTTGCACACAATCCTGGTGTTTCCTGCGTGGGCACTGTGTATGATTATCTTATTTGTTTGATGAAATATACGAGGACTTTTTAAATGGGGATGCATTTACTGTAAACATCGTATATATTCTTCAATTCCTGGCATTCCCTAAAAATATACAGGCTGATCATTCTAATGACAAACTTGTTCGAGCCTTTTTCCAGTCGTTTTGACCATTTTATAAAATGTTATTGGTTTCCACTCTCGATTGCTCATAATTTCATACACTAACTTGAGTAAACAGACTCACACACACACCGAGACTATTTTGCAAAATAATCGTTGTCTTATTTTGTGCGAAAATCATAACTGACAATGACAACAAACGGTATGTGCTTATCTTCTAGGACCTAAACATTCCACACATACTAGTCGTACACTTAAAGCGTGTTTGTGTAAACCACTAACCGTTGAAATCAGTACCTGGACTGTCACGATCATTGACTGTATCCTCCATTGTTTGCATATTTTACTCATCGACGTTTCGTCGATATTTCCATCATTAGATACAGACATCGTTTCCTGGCTTGACATACATTTATGGTGTTTGTGTTTGAGTACAACCTCACCTTTTCCGCCAATATTATCCCTCACGGACAGAATATGAATTAAAGTTACCGAATATTCAGTTTTTCCAGCGTGTGACAGCACAGTCAATCCAGGATTTTTTACAATCCACCTATTAGCAGTCTTCAACCTCATGTATTCCACAGGTTATTGAGGCAATCCTGTCAATCCTCCAACTGAACGACCTGTCCAGCTTGACCTGTTTGTTTATTGACTGGCTGATGGATACCAAGCTTTGAGAAATTCTCTTGCATATCTGGTGTTTGCCAGAGTAGGGATTTTCGCGGTATTCAATTTGAAGGCATATCCATTTCCATCCTCGGGAATGGATATCAGCGGAAATTGATCGTGCCTATTGATGGCCAGTTCGTGTTGGTAACTTTCGTCCAGCTTAGCCGACGTATCGTTGTCCACAGCCATTGAATTGGATTGTGTAAATGAAGTTTTTTCAGTCGGCGGGTTTGATTTGTTCTATTGATTTCGATAGCATTCTTCGTGATGCTGCTGTTGGCTTGTATGCTAGTGTGATACCAGTGGTCTCAGAAGTCTTGATGTTCGGCAGTACAGTTGGGTTTGTTGATGTTTCGGTAGGGTTCGAATCTCCTTTCTCTCTGCAGCAAACTCCATCTGAGGAAATTTCGTGGGCATCCGCTCCAAAGAAATCCTCAGTACAAACAGTTTTCTTCCCTTTTTCGCAGATATGCAGTGCTGCAGTGTGGTTCAGCTGGTTTGAATACAGGAATTCAAATGCAACTCCTTTCATGGTAGAATGGTTGTCTGCCGCGCAAACTAAGAAGTTAGTATGTATGTGTGTTTCTTTTCAATAAACAGGTCTCCAGTGTTCCATCAGGTTTGCGGTAGGTGTTTGTCAGTTTCAATCTTCATCGTAAGTTTATTATCGCTGGAAACGTTGCTTAACACTCTGGATCTTAAATCATTGAGCGTTTAAGGAATACAAATGTATCGTCAAAATACCGTATCCATAGTTTTCGTTACAATACTGGTAGCGCAATATTCTCCAATCTCTACATCAGCCGGGTCGGTAAACAAACACATCAAGCTGGACAGAATATATGAGACAATGAGAACCAAGCATCCGATCAGATGTAGACGCCATCAAACGCAAATGGTGGTGAACCCAAACAGAGCAATTTGTCCAGATCAGACCAAAGATTGCTACACTGTGTTGTAGATTATGAAAACAAGTTCTTCAATACTGTGTGCAACATTGCGAAGAAGCTTTGCATTCGAACGTAGTGAGCCAATAAACCAATAAACTATCATACAGTTTACTCTAATCCCTCGGTATGATATGTGAGAATAAAACGCCTACGGTAGATCAACGTCCCTGTTTGGCACTTCTCGGTGAGTAAACAAATTTCAAAGTGTAGACTGATACGTTGATTTGTGCGTGCATCCTTACAGTCGAGACAAAGCGTAACTATTGACCATCGGTGGACATGGCAATGTTTTAAAACTTGGTGATTGGAAATTTGCACAATACATCCTCGTCCACAAGTAAAACCCTGCTTGTTCTTCCTTAATATCGACCTCCGAGACTGCATTGAATCGATGAAGCATAACAGAAAACAAAGCCCTAGATACAACTGGATCAAGTTAGTCCCCTTGCAGTTTCCACAGAAACCCAAGAACTTTGCCCTGAACGCGTGAACTACTATTGACTGACCACAGTAAGAATGTTCTCCGTCGTCCACACAATTTGAAACAATCAGGAAACGACCTCTGCTAATGCCTCCTAACCTTTTTCGAAGACTACAGCCACAAGATCATTTGGGTCAGCAACCGCACTATGTTTAACGGCAAACCTAAGTTTCGTTAGGTGCTTCTATGTCTACTGACGACTGTGTTACATTGCAGGTTCGTGGCATCAACACATTAGAGGCAGCAGCACGGTTAAATTGGTCTTCAAACTGTTCCACCTAACAATCTGACCTTATGGACTGATTATAAATTAGCATGCCGTCTGCCTCGCTGATTGCTTCAGTGACAGACGAACCCATTGGGCCAGTAGTTCAGGTAAGCTAGAACAACCTGCTAGTATTCTCCGAGTCAACAGAAGCTCCCATTTCCCTAACATGCTTCGTTAGCAAAGCCACACGGTTGACGATCAAGCCACGGACATTCCGCCTAGACTTATACTAATTGTCAAGGGATATACTTCTTCTAATATCTAACAACCTTGGGGACTTCTCCGAAATAAAATGCTTGCAAGAAAAAGAGCCACACCACTAAAAACAAGTATATCTGTGCACAACCGCACAACACAACCGTACCTCCACCTCATAAAAACATAACCGAACTACAACTGACAGTAAAGCATCATCCTTCCGGAGTGCAATATCCAGCGTCAGTAAGTGTAATTAATTCACACACAGTCTTCATAAACAACCACAACATTCACCCCAGTGAACCCGATTAGCCGCCATTTCACTCAACGTCTCCAGTCAACATACAAACACCTGAACAGAAACCCGCAGTCTTCCATCGCGCAACACTTAATCGCAACAGGTTGTGTGGTTGACCTCGGCACTTCGTTCATGGTCCTATTGCACAACCGCAATCCTAGGTTGTTGGCTTCATGCACCGACCCTCTGTTGGCAAAAGATGCTGACGCAATTAACTTTGTTACGGTGGCAGTGAACCCTGGTTGCACCCACGTGATGTTCGTTCATTTCATTGTTTTGCCGCCATGTCCTTAACCCATATAACGGAATATTTTACGTAATCGACTGATGAGAAATGATAAGAAATGCTGGCACCTCGCAGTGTATATCTCCTTGCCGTCTTGATCAGTGTGCCTAACCCACAAACTACCCTGTCACAGTCTTTAATACCTTCTCGACGAATGAACTGTGAGATGGAGGTTCGGCAGCCATCAGGATTTGTCGGGCTAGAAGCACGAAAATAAGTCGGTAATTAGGCCTCACTACCGGTCTGGCAAGTTTCTCAACAGCCAGATGTCGTAGTCAGTAAGGTCGCTGTCCAGCAACAGTAAGGACAAAACGAGAAGGAAGTAGCACATAATCTAGATCCAAATATATGCTCCCACAAGAATGACAAATCTAAATGAGGCCACACTACCTATAATTAACACCTGTGTGATTTATCTAAGACCAGGTCTGATTGGAAGAAGGATGATGCCAAGTATAAGAATGACACACGACAACTAGATTTCGTGCAAGATAAAAATAGCCTCTGATAGGTACACAGTTTTAACAGCCGCCAACCGGTTTCCCAATAATGAGATATCAGCCCAAACTATGCTTGGATATATTAATGCGACCAAAATGAGGGTTCATACTCCCGGTAAAAATGATCATATTGGGGCTATGTGCTCGCCCAAACAAAAGGCGTTGATACCGATTTGGAACATAAACAGCCACAGTAAAAAGATTTCTGAAGACTGCGTCTAACAAAACCAGCCTAGTGGACGGCACAGAGTGACTGCTAACGAGAATCCAATCCATCACTGTAGTTGCAGCCTCCCTGCTGAGGACCATGCTCCTTCCAGGCTGACCAATAACAATGGCTTTGGGATTACCCAAGACGCACAACTAGCATCGAATAAACAGTGCGGGTGATGCCAGCTCCACAAGTTGATCCCTATTCCGGATTCTAGTCTCTGGAATGAAGCAGAAATCCACAAAGAACGGCTTCTTCATCTATCTGTTTTAGAGTGCGAACATTAAAAGTATCCATATTAACTGGCGCTCTAGGCTTGTTATCGAGTGAGAATACCAGGTAGAACATGGGACTGGCCGGAGCAGTGTTACTGTGGTTAGCCACATCTGTCGTGAGATCTGTAGAGTAATCAATGGAGATGGGGGCTTGGAAAGACCTGAGAACCAAATTGGATGACAGCTGGAGAAAAGCCAGCAGTGATGTCTTCGCCCATCTACCTCACTCTATGCAGCTTAGACTGATAGAGTTTTGGCGCCATACATAATTATTAGGCTTGTGAACGTTTATAGTAAGAATAACCATTCGTATCATTCACGTAGTGACTTAAAATGTATTTGCACCATGCCAGTGGCGACAGAACCAATTTCTACTAACTATCGCTGAATCACAATTCAGACACCACCAAAAATCTTGCAAAACCGCCCGAATAAGTCCCAGCGGTGGCAAAATCAGTTCAAGCGAGGACTTCTCAAAGTCGAATAACATAATAACGGACGAGAATATTTTGCTACTAGAAATACAAAATGTAATTCTTCAACTACTTTGTGTGATCAAAATCGGATTCGCCACATCGGCGCCTTTTAGTAACTTCATGTGTTACCTACCGAAAATGTTATCAACAAACCTGCCAAATTTTATATGACTGTCTACCGGGTAAAAAGTAGTTTGGACAGCTTCGAATAAGCAAACATAGATAACTACCGTGTAGAAACAAGTAGGTATCACAGATTATCCATACGTACATTCAAACCAGTAAAACTCAGAAGATTTGAAACCTAAGTTGATAAAAACTGCCCCACACTAGACAATGCACTGCAATACAATGAACGTCTGCTTGTGGACGAAGTGTACAGACAAACTGAGGTGTTACATCTAGTCTTAATTCGAAGCCAGCAACCGTTTTTACCAAACCAAAAGATTCACTTTATGTGCCTCGCGTTTAATACAATTTTCGACTTTGCATAATCTGATTCTCTGTTCTGTCAACGCATGCAGAATAACTCTGGCCATTTCGTTCTCGAATTACTTCTCCGTGACACGTGAATCATGGTTTCACACTTTTTCTCATTCTTGCAGCATTTACTCAGTGATTTTTGCTGGTCCCATTGTAGAGTGTCTTCTTCCTCAACGTCTTACAATTTCATAATCCTCTACAGACCCATCAACTTGCTGTTGACATTCTTGTTCTCATTAGACCTAACGCACATCAGTGTTTTCAGATGATACAAATCGGATTTTCACAAATATATATGTTGTCGAGGAAATTCACAAAAACACTAGCAAAGAGGTTATAAATCTACTCTGGCAAGTCAGTTAACAGGGACAGTGCTCGACACTCCGGGATCCCTATACAATGTATTCACATGCTGTTGGCAGGGGGAACCGAATACAGTTCGGCTCAAGTCATGCCACTCCCAGGATAGCAGTCAACTGAGATGTAAAACATCTCGGAATCTTCATAGACTAGTTAGGCCAGAGTGCTCCAGAAGTTTCCATTCAGGTTTGGATCAGAAGTACCAGCTGCCTAGTCCAAACTCTAATCGGCGGGGCAGTACCCACACTTCAGTGTTGCAGGGCGCATACGGAGATGATGTCTCATTCACTGCTCATTTTAAACGTTGCTGAATCTGTTCGAGATTGAGGACAACTAGCCATCTCATACTACAGTAATCTCATTGAGGGGAGCTCTGCAATGTTCGTCAAATGGTTCTCGAGAATATATCTAGCATATACTTTATGTTTAGTCCAACAAAGTGTTGTCTGATCAGACGCGAAACTATTCGCTTAAATGAAGTTAGTGGTTGGCATGCTTTACAACCATTTTTTGACCCCCGAAGTTTCTCAAAGACCTTCCGAAAACTCATTCATTCGCTTGAATGGCTTACTCTGGTCTTCTCTAGATCCACTCAGCTTCGCACCTCGTCTAATGAATAGAAACGTTATGGCATCTCTATTTCGATATCGAGCTACCAGAGTAGGCTAAACGTACCGGCGCATGTAACTTCTGGGACGACACCTGCTCGTAATGTGACTGCATTTTAAAGATAGATGTGACCCAGAATCCATGTTTTCTGTCTCGGAGACCAAAGTGGTGTAGCTGAACGAGTGAAATTATAGATCCACCACTGTTGTTTTTCCTAAATAAGATTACAAATATACAAACGTTCCAGTTTCATTTGTGGAATGCTTACACACAAAAGGTATCATCACATTGGCTCCATAAATGGGCGAGTTGGATTTAAAACAATACAGAATAAACATCGGTAAAAACTGATTGAGTTTATAATTTTGTTACAAAATGTGTACCCATTTGTTAAACTAGGTCCAGTTATTACACTTTGTATGTCCGTACTCGGATATACGGCCGTTTGACCATTTAATCAGTGCAGAAAGAAGACATGTGTTGCGATAGGTTAACATTGCGTTTACCCTCATCAGTTGCAAACGTAAAACGTCAGTTATATACTTCATATGGATAAGGACAAACATGGACTAGACACACCTACAACCGTATCAAGTATTTTGTAATCACGACCATGACAACCCGACAGGTTGTCTCACCCACTTTCGTGCATATAACGTCGGCGGGTAAATTCGGATTGGCATCGCTTCGCAGAAGGCCAATAACTTCTTGTTTTGATAACTCAACAGTGACTTGAATGAGTTTAATGGGGCAACTTGGTGGCCTGTAGCCGAGGCGTTTGGCGATCGATGAAGTTAGATTTTTAGCAATCAGCTCACCAAGTCATCATTTGTTCCAACGATTTTGGAATGAGTTTGTCGACTTGCCATAATAGTTGTCGATTTGTTCTGCCTACGTAAACGTCATCGCAACTACAAGTGAACCGATACACATGGTAGACAGAAGAGTTTGACAAACTAATCTCGTGATTGCAAATAACTGGCAAACTGCCATCCCTCAAACAACAAAACTTTCTGTTGAACCTGCCAATTTTGTGCGCAAACTGATTGCAAAATTGAATCAACAGCTTACTCTTTTGTTCGTTGAAGATGTGAATAAGTAAACTCAGGACATTTACTTCCTGAAGAGCACCAGTTATTTCATGTTGTCTCCATTAAGCGCACACTAACCCAACTGTTAAAATGCGTGGAAAATACGACTGCCTGTTTTGTAACAATACAGAAATTGTTGCGCATGTAATTTAAACTTTCCGCTGATGTCCACTCCTTTGTTGTCTGTTCCAGGTGGTCCACCCACCTATTACTCAACGTGTTCCACACCACATAAACGTCCTCAGAACAATGACAAGATTCCCCCTCTGATCGACTTGTTAGAACGTACTGATGACGTGTCACTTGTTGTGCGGATCTCCGCCTCGTTTCTGTACCGCTAACACACTTGTTATGACTGTTTGTTTGCGTCTTCTCTCTGTTATCGGATGGTACCGAAACTGTACGTGATCGTTCTCCTGTGTGTATACTACTAGTTGTCGTTAGTTAGCTTCACCACAGGTAAGGTGTCGGACGGCGAAAACATTGTCGGACAAAAAAATATACGAGGAAATTTACGGCGCTCCGTCCGTTCAGACCAGACACGCACTTCTGACCCTGCTGAGTAGAACGAACGTGAAGGGACAGATAATACCGGCTAAGTTGCCTGGACTAAATATGAGAGAGGCACAACTTTCCTCCTCCATTCCCCACAAACAATCAAGGACGTGTACTCAATCCTTTGATCGCCTAGGTGATGCTAAACAACAAGCATTCTTAGACCCGCAAACTTTCACAGGAATCCGCCGTATCATTCCCCGCCTCCACGGACCCCACATTCCGATCGGCCAACATAAACTGACAAAAAAAAATGAACGCAATCAGCGTGGATCTGGCTTGAGAGGAACAGTTTCTTCGTTGTAAGACGACTTGGGCTTCTATGCAGTGCCCCCATCGGTCGGTCAGAGTTTTATTATTCGGAAATATCTAGTCACTTAAACGGGCAACGCTGACAGTAAACACTCCTACAGCAAATCACTTTGGTTCAACCTATTCATAGTGAAATTTAGGATGAAGAACTCAGTCTCCTCAGTCGTAACAACAGCCACTAAGGAATGGACGAAACCATAACAGTGTAATAAGGACATGAACACGCACCGTTGAATTTCGTGTGGCAAATTGTGACTCATCGTCCTGCACAGCACGTTGCAAACGATCACCAGGTGCAAGTTTTTGACTGTTGGCATGCAGAGTTTGACGGGATTGCGCTGAGTTGAGTTAAACGTTGAATTGAATGAGTGGTGCTCAACGTAGGTCACACAATCGATCGATACCAGGAAATAAGCAACAGATAGCTTCACTCACTCTGAGTGGATGGGCAATTAGCCAATGTACATGTACAAGTGCACAGAGTTAAGAGGGAAAGCCGTGTTTTTATCAGGCCAGGTCCGAGATAGCTCACGCTCAAACATGAGACCTCCGACACAAACGGGATTGGAACTCACAGAATCATGTTTAGTAGTCGTTAGGACTAGAAAGCTATGAACGAACAAACACCACAAGCGCCAGTCCTCATGTTGTCTATCTGAAGCTTAACCTATTAGGTGATTCTGTCGGATTCACGTTTTGTTTGGTCTGTTAGAAACCAGATATGTGCAGGCCTGGTGTGATTTGTATGCATTCAGGCAAATTCGAATAGAGGATCTGTAACGTACATTCGGTGGTTCCGGCATAGCAAGTCTATGATAATTGTCATAATCGGACTTTGGCCAATCGAAGTATCCGTTAAAGTGATTGAAAAACAAACTGCAGTTCAAATGGATGTTTTATTACGACAGAGACTATACAAATGAGTAAGATTACCGCAAACAAAAAAAACTTCATAATGTTAACCACTTAAGAACGCGAAATAGGGTGTTGATATACGTTTTGAACGAAATTGTCTTGGCACATATAAACGTGATGTGTACACATGTCAACCGAAACGAAAGTGAGGAGAAATGCCATACACGCGACAATAACTAATGCAAGATGAGGTCGATAGTAAGGGTCACAAACACACATGCATATGAGGGGATGTGATTAGGCTGCTCTAAGACCCCGACGAATAGGATTTGATCAACCGTTCAACCAGACCTCGTTTCTCCACCAAATAGAGCATATCAGCCATTGTTTGTTCCACCGCTGCACTGACTAACCGATCGGTCATCTGGAGACAAAAATAAGAACAAAGTATCATGTGGCGAAAGCAAAAGCCACTTAAAATAAAACCACTTCGAAGGTAACTAACTCTGTACCGATGAGGTCACTGTTTAAGCCGTTTTGTTCAGTTTATCGGATGCAAGCCATTCAACAACAGAAGATATGAAGTAAAATCGGATGTCAGAAGATAACATACAGTGAAACTGATAGTGAACTTGCAGACAAGCACATGACCAGTGGGCATTCGTACATTACTGAGCATGGTACTGCATGGTATTGCAGCACAAATGCAGAAAGCTGACATATTTCATTCGAATGATCGATCAGAACTATCAATCGCTGATATGACGTTGGCTGTCCACCCGGATTGGTGGCTTAGTCATGGTTGTTGTTCCCGTGCCACGAGACTGGTATTGACGGGCTACAATAGCTGCGGACGGGTTTTGTAGAACACGCCATTGGGAACCGAGGAAGTTCAGAAGCTATCCCAGTAGTATCAACAACAGCATTAAGTTATGCAGTTAAAGTTGACTGGAGCCGTATTACAGTAGATGATCCGTCACTATAGTTCGGCAGTTTCTGGAGCACATTCATTGACCAACAGTAGTGTTAACCTCGGCCACCAAATGAACAGAGAAATTTGGTTCAAGCCCAAAAATAATGTATACAACGATTAGTTTGGTAGAACCAACTGTATATTGGGTAGTGTTATATGAAAATATCTTCAAACAGCTCCAGATAAGATACGAGTGATAAACAGCCTCTATTGATTTACCGGTTGCCATGCTGACTCCTGTGCAGGCGGAGGATATCGGAACACGGGACCGAAGTTCACAGAAACCGTCGCAGATCGATAAATTGAAATAGCCGGATAGTACAGCCCAGCATAGATGTTGACAAACGCGGTACCCATACATTCACCGTTACGGAAAAACGTGATCTATTGCGTAAAAGAAGAAATAACGTAAGATACAGTTCAGCAAATCCACACCTACGATGATGCAAAGTGCACCATGTGTGCACTGTCCATCAAAAACTGGTCGTAAAATGGAACAAGCAGTCAGAACTGGTATTGCTGGTCCTCATTTTTCCAGACAGCAATATCTTACTCCCAAATGTATGCGGCCAGAAGCCTTCGTTGAGTAGTGGTTTGAAAAACCTCCTAACTCAGTACAAAATCTCGGCATCCTGTTGAACAACTTCACCATGTGAGATACACCCAGATGTCCCAAGGACAGAAATGTGCTTCGACTGGCGCAATACGGAATTTAATCAATTGTAACGAAGGTTGGCTAATGTGGCCAAGTTGACTGGATTACCATGCAAAGTGAGGTGATCTCCTACTGTAAGTTTTAACTGAAAATTAACCACCGTCTTACTGTACTATCTCAGGAACCCACATGTAGTTGAAGATAACGAGTTTTCATTCGAAAAAGCAATGATGTAGTAAACCACTGCAGGTGTTAATGAAACAGGATTACGAATGTTTGTCTTTTTGTACCAAATTTTTGCATCCAATCTCTGTACCGAATTATCTCTGCAACTGTTACGTAGATCAAAACTTCAGGCAAAATATGGCAGATTAATTCATATCCAGATAAATTTATCAGTCGTTAGCAAACTAATTTCCGAAAATAACTCGAACACTGAGATACCAAAGAAGACAGTCTGCATGAGATTGTTACTTGAGGGCCACCACTTAAAGCAAGTGGTATCTGAAAGAACCAGCACAGCTTCTAGAGAAGACGAAAAACGTTGCAAAATTCTACTTGGTTATGCCAGCCTAACCTCCGTCAAACGATTATATATATATACAATGCTGTGAGCGCCAAGGGGATAATAGGCTGGATTGAAGAGGAAACAAAAAGGGGCGTTTAACAGAACTCAAATGTTCCGCTTCAAGAAAAAAAACGAAGGCTTTGATTCTGAAGGAAAATGCGACTAATCCCGCTGAGTACTTCCAATTCAAATCAAAAGATGAGTGCAAAAAGTCATTCAGTTCCAACTAAAAACGTGTGTAGCAGGGATAAAATACAGGGATATATATAGTGCATAGTGACCCACAATTATTCTTGAACCAGAAGGTTGCAGGGCAGTTATCAAAAACAGCAGAACATGACTGTTCATGCTGTTCATTCATGCGTGAAAACAGAGTGAAACTACACGCTAATGACTTCATTCGGTTGATGCATGGGGGCTAACGGTGAAATTACTTGGGTACCTGTCAGTGGAGAGCTCCAGGGACTGTCACTCTGTTGACAAGCGACGTCTCCGTCCACGATCGTTAAAGCTCTTCGATAGAATTATTCCCGTAAGCCGACATTGATGCCTGTGCGCGGTCACGTTTTGCGGATAAACGTCATAACTTGCCGCAAAATTGGGTCTGGCTTGGTCGCCTTCTTGATCAAACCTGCTGTGACTAGAAGTGCTCAGACAACTTCGCTTAGGACGAGATGTACATCAGGTTCGATGTTCATCGCTGCGATGAAGTCTGAACAGAATGTCAGCGTGGTCGAAGATGGTTATGGAACAGCAATGCATCAAGAAGTGGTAGGTAAGGAGCATTGGATCCCTTTCCTTGAGCCTAACATTGGGAGCAACGGTTTGTGACTCGTCAGCAAGGAGAAACGTCATGTGAGTAACAATTTGTGAAACGTTCTTACTGAATAGATTATTGTGAGGGTCTCCTTCTTGATCCGAACGTAGTTCCTTTCACAGAACGCTTGCTTCATGGGCAACGTTCTTTCCCTTTCTACCTCGAAATGTGTGAGATATCACGACACCTATCCCATGGCTGGATGCATCAGTAACTACGACAAGTGAGAGTGTCAGACAGTAATGTACCAGAAGGAGGTTTGAGATTAACAGTTTTAATGCCATCAGACGATTAACATTCGCCTGAATGCCCCCACGTGGAATCCTTCGTGAACAAACGGCTCATTGGTGTTTGGATTCAACAGGGTGTCAAGAGGAAGACGCTGTAATGACCAACCAGTAACAGGAATGATCGTGGAGTTGGTACACCCGTCGGAGGTGGCACCCTCTGAACGGCTTTCACAATGGTCGGATAAGGTCGTCGGCTATCATTATCCAAGATGAAGCTAAATTATTTATTGCTGGACATTCCAAACCAGCATTTGTCAACGCCGAACCGAAAGCCGTATCCATTCAAATGGACCACAGTTAGGTTCAGCTTCTGCTCCAGAACTTCTGCGTTGTGACCCACAACTGTAATAGCGTCCAATTAGAGGAGAGTGGAGAATGGCCTTCTGCTGGGAGTGACCTCGGGTACAGATTCAGATTGATGGTCTGTAGTATAGACGCAGCTGGTAGACCCGGTCCAATCGAAGATCAAGATCCGGTTTGCAAGTCACATAACGGTTACCCCCTGTTAACGATCCGTTAAAGACTGCGGTGCACTGAACTTCGCCAATGATGGGCAACTGACTACCAGCAGTATTCTAGGCATGCCAAACAGGTGCCACACGTAGTCAGAGATTGAAGTAATGTCGCGTGCTTTATCGTGTTGTAGTCGGGTGGCCGATTCATTAATGGAGACGGATACGTACCTCTTGAGGGTTTTGTGGTCGTCAGTCCTTGCAGAAAGAACGACCTGTGCCTTTGGAAAAAGCGAATAGTGAAATGCAAGAGATGCAACTGGACACATGCTGGCGTTCCTTGAAAAGACAAATATTTTCCCTGACACTCAACCGGGAGCGACGAGAGCAACGATGTTGTTTGGAAGGGCAAAAGCCGACATAAAATCATCCACCACGTTGCCAATACGGTGTGGGTGATTTCGTCTGGCCGACGCACTCCGCATTCTGACTTTGATGCAGCCTCCCGTGTGGCATTTGAACGGATCACGAGGACGTTCAAGCGATTCCTCAGTGCCATTACGGTGGTGTCATGTTTCAGGTTCACTAGGCGCATTTGGCAGTGACAGCCTGTAAGTTCATGTGAAAACACTGTTCTAACATCAAAAAAATTAGCGCTCTGCTATCTCCCTCTTGAAGCGGCTGGAGTCCACGAGTGGAAACCAGAAATTCAATCATTATCGTCACCATACATAGCAATGTATTAGTGGATCTCGGTGATGGTGAACTGCTACACAACCATGAAGAGATGAACTTTGACTACTAAAAACAACGTTGTCTCTGTTCAACTATTCAAAATTAAAGTGCCTACATCTTGTAAACAAGCAACCGAACTTCAAGTGAGAAAAAGGCGACATCAACAACACAGCTTCCTTCCGAATTTTACTATACAGCGTCAGTAAGCGCAATTAGTTCACAAACAAAGATAACCTTTATGTCACTGAGCCCGATTAGACGCCATCACACCTAGCGTCACCAGTAACCGACTATGGGAGTGGCGAGATGAACCCGATTTGTAACGACCAGCCTGTTGTTAAACATCATTTTCTCACTTTGCGTCATCGACCGTCCACCTCACACCTTACGCCGGTCAATGGCAACGCCGATATGAAGTGATTGGTGTGGCCGACAAACGATTAACATTCCCAGTACATAGACTAGCCATCTGTATATGTGCAAACACAAAGACCATACCAAAAACTCACTCGAGTATCAAATGCGAGCTTCCTAACCTCTTTGTTCCTTACCTGTTGGTGCTATCCGATCCCAGTAATCAAAAGCAGACTCTAACGGTCAAATACCTGGAGATTGTTACGTCTTCAATCTTGAGAGGCCAAGTTTTGCAGCCACGAAGTAACGTACTCCTCACAATCGCCTTATGTACGCAACTCCTATGACTTCAGAGAGATGCCCCTCAGTGACCAGATTAACGAACGCTGTTCTAGTCTTAAGGATACGAGAAGTATATACACCTGTTCGCAAATAAGTGACATAACAGGCTCTTCAGTCGACGGTTGTCTCAAAAACCTAGAAAACGTATGCGGTATATTGACAGTCGAATGAAAGAGCATAAAATAACCCAAATTATTCGCCTTAAGAGAAACAAAACAGAATCCACTGTCTCGAAGAATAATGCAATTAACTATACTGATTACTTCCAAGCTGAATCAGAAGACAAATGTAAAAAACGTCACTTTGTTCCTCTCATATATATGTGCACATATATTTATTTACACATTTCGGGATAACAAAGTGACCGGTAGTCTGAAGAGGTGTATCAGGACTGGCGCTTACCAACAGTCATTCCCACTCTCAAAATAGGCATCAGGACCTCATGCGACAAACGCAGAGGTATTAGTCTTGTCTTCATCGCATCCAACAGGCTCACGGGTAAAGTGAAGCCTTATGAAACACAAAAACCATACAAAAGAACAAGCAGGTTTCCGGTCCGATCATAGACGAATCGATTATATATCTTGTGACAGGCACCAGAGCATCAACACTTCTTTTATCGATCAATGGCCGCAATATATTTGGACTAAAAGAGTTTTTTTATACGGTTGTCCGACACGCTCGACGCACACATCAAGACCATCACACAGGGGTTTCAGATCGTTTGGTCACTGGAATCATTGCGGTACGACGAAGGTGTGCTCACCCTCACTTGCTGTCAACCCGTTACTGCTTGATGCACCTGATGTGCGATTGTAGTATGCATGATAGACAACAAACGAGTTTCTCTCCAACTTATTTTCCTTCCACTTTTAAGCAATCACAATCTTAGTATCACCGAACATCTGGAAATTGTACTTTTTTCAAACGGCTCAACACAAACTTAGCTGTATGTGCGCGCTCAGCTCCTCCATCTTGCAAATTTCCTATAAAACCCATGAATTTCCAAAGCTAGGACCAACCCGATTAACCAATGACATGTCGAAAGAGGCAACTGTCTGAAGTTCAAGGGGTTATATGTATATACAACTACGAGCCTAGAGTTGTTCGACAGCTGTGAAATTGAGCCGCTTATAGTGGATGACGCAAACCATCTTCGGACATTCGGTTATCGTGGTGAGTTCAATAACATGCATCAGGTAGCGGCGACAAATCTTCGATGGTGAGAGTTAAGCGAGTACACGCGATCAAGCTTCAATGACGTATGCATTGAGGTGGCTGGGTCATGTGTTGAGGACACCAACTAATCGCCTCTTACATCCAGTGCCTCTTTTACGACAACGCAGACGACCGGTACACAGTTTGAGGTGGACAAGCAACGAGTTGGCGTGAAAGACTGGAGGTGGTTCCCTGCAGGTTAGCCGATGTAAGTTGAGTTTGTTTCCAGAGATGAGGCTCTGGGGACTGCCAGGGTCGGCGGTTGGAGAAATCAGGAAATATTTCGGCTAGTCGGACACAATGACGTGTTTGCTGTCGTCAGTTAACCGAGGTGTCTGTGTGATAAGTGTAGGTCATCAAGCAAGGCGGTGAAAGTCTCAAGGAAGCTGTCCTACGGATACGACCTTACTCTCACTTGCAACTTAGCTGATTGTTCGAAAGATGTGAGTACCTTCATGTTGAATATTTCAGTTTATAAACGGAGTCTGCGTGAAACCCTAATCGTACCGTTCTTTTAATAACCAGGGCTTTCTTCATCCCTTCTTCTATGATTGTATCACAGTTAAAAAACAGCATCGATTGCTGATACCCTAGCGTATGTGGATTAAATGAGTAATAAAACACTAGAAAAACGTAAGGAACTACAGACTGATCAGTTTCGGAACCCAACAGATTAGTGTATGTATTACACCTCGGTTAGAACTAACTCCACGTACGTGCACGGATTTTGACCAAACAAGAGCCAAGTACCTTGAAAGTAATTCTGCATGTCTTTTCACAACATCAAGCGTTTGCTGACAAATGACATACTCGATTATAGGTTAGCAAGATATGGAAATTCTTGTAGAACATAGAAGATATGAAAATGAATATCTTTAAAATGAGTACCGAAACACACCGAGAAAAGGCATCATAAATTACCATTAACAAGAAATCTAGTAATCATTCCACTCACGTAGTCGCCGTTACGAGCAATAAATCACCCATAAACGCACACATATATTACAAATGTGCGTATAAGCGCAAGCAGTAATGATGTGCTCTTGTTTAGTTAGTTCACGAAGTGTATTGTATGTTGTGAAACAATTCGAACTCTGTAAACCCGTCATGGTCCATTGCATCCACAAAGCGCACCAATACTATTGTGACCTTATTAGCAAACGGCCTGCTAACGCATATCGTGAAACTCGGCTAACATTTATTCGAATAATTTCTAATCAACAAAACAAAACTTAATCGCTAAAGGAAATTTCAAAAAAAAAAACCTAATCGGTTGTAATTTAGCATTTACATTTTCAAGTCTGACTGTAAAATGAAGCTAATATATAAACCACGACAAAATTGTTACGGTCCATCACCCCATCTGACAACAATACCCCCTTCACTATTCAATCAACAGCACCTTACCCAGATGGTCACAGAGGATTTTTTTTAAACTTATTGGAAGATAGTAAACTGAATGTTAGCTACATTGTCTATGAGAAAACAATAAGACGCAAAAACAGACAAACAGGTTGTGGTAGAAATGATGTGGCCACCCCCAGATTGCTATGGTGTCAGTGGTGGAACCACTGATACAAGGTTGACAGGTAAGACAGACAGCTGGTGCCTGAGAGTCAGACATGCGTCATGGCCAAAATCAACTATTCAGATGGCAGGTGACCTCACTCGTAGTTTATGAGTTCTCTATTGCGCAACCATATGACTACCGATCCACTGTGCGACTACACTGCTAATCCTAATCCACAAGACGGCCAACTAAGGGACTTAGAAAAGAGGAAGGGCTCAGCAGTTCCGTGGACGCAGCTGAACATACGATTGTCGAAAGACGTTAACGGTTGTGCACTGCATGAAAAGACCACAAAATATCTCGACGGCAAAACTAGCAAGTGCGACGGGCAACTCTATCAGGCCAGGACTGGCGACGTGTTTCCATCAGCCTTCCACTAGAAAACATACGAAGGTCGAACAGGCAATGTCTCCACAATAGGCACTGAATGAAAATTAATGGTTGAATTGCGTGAATACAAATGAAACCATTTTGCTAAATCAGTAGCAGGTAGAAAATCGTGTGTTGTGGGCCGGAAATCAGGTTTTGTGAGTGCACCAATTATGCTGATGGCATGAGGATATATATATATATATATATATATAACGCATAAAACCACAAGAAATGGCAAATGTGTCAAGAATAAGTGGAATCGGCTTCTTACATGTAGATACAACTAGTCTGATCATTCAAGGTACAAACGTTCACACACTAACGACTGGCTGTTGAGAAACCGGCTATACCGTCGATAAAACCTAGGTACCAAACCAGCTTAGAAAATTGCCTTAGCAGTTCCCACTCCAAATATCCTAATAACTGCTGGGCCGAGATCTCACGGGCAATTTAGGAAGCAGATGCTATAGCATGCGGCAAAGGGGTACATGGGTTGAACAAAAACTGCACCTCGAAGAAATCTTTAAATTTGGTAGAAGCTAGACGGAACACTCCTCCTCGCAGTTCATATAACAGGTCTAGGAGAGATAGGTGTAAAAAAAAAATGAAACGTAGCCTAAAGGCTGATAGTGAGGGAAAGTTAAGGAAATCAAGACCCTTTTTGCTACGGGGAACATCAGCAGACTTTTCACACTTATCCGTGTCAGTGGTATCAGGCGACTGTCTGTCAATGAAGCTATCAGCCAGACAGATGGCATACTTTTGGTATTGATATGTTCGCCGAGCATGGCATTTAGGTTGCAAACGTTTCATCACCAAGCGAGGTGACATCATCAGTGCATGAGTGTTTCAGCGTATAATTTTGAACGCCACATTCAGAATTATACGCTGAAACACTCATGCATTGATGATGTCACCTCGCTTGGTGATGAAACGTTTGCACCCTAAATGCTCGGCGAACATATCAATACCAAAACCATCAAACCGAGCTACGAACAACACCACCACTGTTCCAAACCATCAGAGATGGCATACTCATCTATACCAAGTCTAGAAGGTTAGAGTGGTGGGTGGAACACTGAGAGCCAACTTGGCTGGCCACTGATGGTAGAACACACGAACCGTCTTCAGGTATTTGACCACCGATGTCTGCTTTAAGTCGCTCGTATCGGGTGTCACCAGCGTGTAAGTAACGGAGAGGTTAGAAAGCGGGTGTTTGATAGTGATTGTCAAACAAGTTCTTTTGTTCACGTCTTACATTTTAAAGACATAGATGGTTACGTCACATGCTGAGGATGCCAGCTAGTCGTCTGCCACACCGAGCACTCTGCTGATGCTGACTGGTGCGAGGTGGACAAATGATGACCTGGCATAGAGAAAAGACAGTTCACAAGGATGTTCGTCACTGTAGGTCGGATTCGTCGTGAGGGCTTGGACCCACGCGACTCCCGGATTCGGTTGCTGGGGAAGATGGAAGAGATGGCAGATAATCGGTTTTAGTGATGTGAATGTCGTCGTTGTTTGTTCAAGTTGTCTGTGAAGTGAGTGTATTTAATGACGCGGAGCAGTGAGAGTTATAAGGAAGCTGTCTTGCTGATAACACCTTACTTTTACCTACAGTTTGTTTGAAAGATGTGGGCACCCTGATGTTGAATGTTCGAATAAAGACGTGGCTATTTTTTCCAGTGGTTAGGTCCCTCTCCAATCTCTTCTTTCCTCCTCTCTCCTTACACGGGTTTTGCTTTTTCCCTCTTCGTGGTTGTGTGACAGTTAAACATCACTGTGAGCCACTGACGTACGGCTGTCTATGATGATATTGCTGATTATAATCCTATGCGTAGTGTTCAGAAGACTAAAATTGTGTAAACTGGGTACATTAGATGGCAATCAGGACGCACACTGAAACGCTTTCTGTTGGATTTCAGTTCCTTAGTTTACCAAAAACCGGCAGTTTTGCAGCAATTTATGTGTCGTATACTACAAAGATGTGGCCACTTCTTTCAGAGACTAAAGACTTGTACTGCACGGACTCCCGCCAGGATATCCATCTCAAAACTAATATGAGAGGCTTCTTAGCTTAACATACGTCGAGGTGTACAGCGTGAGGACCGGAGTGACTATTGCACTGGGGTGAACGTGTGCTACAACAGCGTGTTCCAAAGACATATCGAAGTGCTGAAACAAAGCTATAAAGACACTTCCTGTGCAGAAGTAGGCTAAACACGGTACCCTGATAATTTTGCTGCACAAAGTTTCTCTGCTTTCCTGCCCGATTTTTTCGTTATAAAAGCTATTCGAACAAAACTCAGCCTAGTAAATTTAGTATTATTAGGTTCTTTGCTGAAATAAAATTGGGTAATAAGGGGGACATCAATAAGAAGAATGCTGGCTGCAAAACAGCGATAGACCAGCAATGTTAGACCTCAAAAGTCAGAACAGGTGTTTGGACGAACCGAAATGAAACGACCACCGCACACAGTAAACGCCTACACAAGCAACCAAGGCGTCAGTGGAACGTAGCAAGTGTAATCAAAAACAACGGGGCACAAGGACACTGATTAAATGAATGCCGCAAATGATCAGTTTTCAACAGCAACTCTAACAATATAACATAAAGCAGCTTAATTAGCAACAAATTTTCCCAGGGAAACCTGAGAACAGACTACCTCTAAGGTCGTAATTTGAGAAAGCCAAATCGACCCTGTTTTCAGTCACAAGCTGATCTAACATAGTAAACGTTCATCCAACGATAAACTGGATCAAAAGATAACCAATACCCATGTTTCTGGTGCTATTGAGATCGTCTTAGATATGGAAAACAACCAGGATAGCGGATCAAATCGTGTGTTCACTAGACACTCGGTCAGGAGAATACAAAATTTACGTGGATTAGTCGACACTGAAGGTGGTGATAAAGCAATTTCTAATTACTGAAACTGCCCTGTTACCGTGCACGGAATACGTCAGTCTCCATTTCCAGCATATTACCTATCGACAGAGTAGCTATGGAAGATTGGCTGGATCAGGACGTGTTCATTTTTGTGGACGATGGAAGGACGAACAAGTATGACAAGTTCAGCAATGCCACTCTACAAATCATTACAGTATGATAACCACATGGTTAAACAATCTCAACAAATGACTGACGACAAAACATAGTGAACGAACAGCTGTGACCCTAATTTGAGGATTATGCGCGAACTAGAAGGGAAGAGATTTTTATTGCATTTAGCCATCTGCAGAGATGATTTATCAGTAAAAGTCTGTGTATCCGAAACTAACTTAAAACGGCCAATGTTCACAATTTACGGCCAATAAACCGGTAAGAAACGGTCAAGCGTTAGTTAAAACACGGCACCCACATGCTAGACGTATCTACTCATTTGACTGTTCCGTTAAGAAATTTGGGACAAGAAAATGAAAACAGTCAGCTGAACACACTCGTGGATCCAATTGGTAGGGTCGTGTGAGACCGACAGAATGTGTACACAAAGCTGCCGTTCAACTGTGAAAAAGTAGAGTGTAACGACTAGACGAAGCCATACTGCAACTGACGTGATCGGCCGAACTCAAGTCTCCGTTAGCCCCAAATCGAAAGAGAATGACCTATTGACTAATTTGTGTATAACAGTAGAAGAGCAAAAAATCGGTACAACCGATAGATCACAAATCCATACAATGAACGATCCCTTGTCAAAATTAGTCAAGGATGCAGTTGAGCAGTCTAACTAACTTGAACATCTGAGATGCACGTACTCTATCGGTTTCATCAATCGTTGAATGCAAACTAGTCACACATCACAAGATTAAGTCTGACTCAGTGTTCACGATTATAAAGTATCACGTTAATTCGTGTTTTGCGAGGGTGACTGCGATTAGCCGTATTAAGCCAAAACTGTGTAAAGGATCAATTATGTGTGTACCCAACAGTTTGGTACATTTGTCTCCACGCGGATTTAATTTTCACTTCTCTTCCTCATCTGCTCAACAAGTCTCACACATTCCCGGGGTTATGGTGGCTTGGAACTGAGGAGTCAATACGTCATGTCATCTCACACAGACGTCATGTTTATTTAGATGCGGTTAAAAACAGACAAATTGCAGCGTTACACATGTAGGAAGTCCGGCGGAAGAACCAGCAGTAGCGTGAGTAGGTGAAATACAAGGCTATTCGCAGGTTTATATTAGACAAACCATGAGGATTCAAAGCTGGAAGAGAACGTCCAAAAAAGTGTGAAACCATGTAGAGTTCTAGCCGAATATCGGGCTTCTACTGAGAATTCCACAACCGCCGGTCACGACCCGTTGGAAACATGTTACTCACTTGGTTAGGGAAACGCATGGGCAACTAGGCGAGAAACCCGCGACAGCGGTTAGTAGCAGAAAGCAGTGGCATTACGAGGACTCAATGGGAAATCGATAGATTGAATCAAGTCTGAAGACCAGGTATTAGTAGTCAGAAACTTAATCCAAATCACTGGACCCTGGAGTTGCAGTTCAGAAGAGTAATTTATTTTAAGCCAGTTGTCCCGTGCCTTGTAGGTTAACATTTGGACAACCAGATGATGTGAAAGTACGGTCTGTCCGTGGTAAAGATATGAACAGATTCGCTAAGTTTGACCATTGTTGTCCCTGCCAATTGGTCCACATCAAACTGGATGATCGTGTGGACAATGTGACCAGTCGCTGGCGCGTATTTCGTGACGCTCTGGATACGCAGCGTAGTGGCAACTAATCGCGCGGTTTGCAATAGTTTGGTCACGTGCTATGCATGCGTTTGCTGCATCCAGCGTTATATACTGGGACTACTGTTTGGTGGTCAAGCAACCACGTGGTTATGAAATATGAAGACCCTAACTCGTTCGCCGATTCAAGTGAGTAGATGTCACCTACCAGGTCGGAGTCTTCACGATCACTCAACTCACTGGTTGTAACCGTTAGCCGAGATGGCAGTATGTCGCGGTCAATGGTTTTTCTTACTAGCCTAGTTTTATCTACTTTCATCTACTTTGGTGAATTTCCCTCAGCTGGATTATTCCATGTCACTGTTGTGGTGAACAACGATCAGTGCCACATTAACTTCCAAAGAGGTTCATGGCTATTATCAAGTAACCGCAACCCAAGTTTACTAACGATCAATTACGTTGCATCTACCGTCTAAGTCTCTGAGCTTACACCGGTTTATTTCATGCGTGCGATAACACCTCCACTATCCCCTTTTTAAACCGATAATTTAATCTGTGACGGTCACTATGACCCGACAGCTTCGCGATGGCTATACAACTGGTTGTTCCACATATGCGACCGACAAGAACAAACAAAATGTTGCCGTCTAATGACTCTTGTCTTCGTATCGTGACGATCAACTAGGTATGAATTACCAGATGCTTCAAACAACTCCCAATCAAAAACTGTGCTGTCGGGAACTCACTTTGCTTCCAGGAAGCACGCGTAACAGTTTCTCAGCTTTGGACGGTTCATCTTTCTCCTCGAAATAGTATGAATTACGAAATTTGATCAAGGGCTGTAAAATTTTTGGAGATCAAATTAAATCGGATGGGAATTTCGTTGGATAGATTGCCAAACGTGCACACAAAGTAAACTGAACACCGATGTGAACGAAAAGATACACCGATTAGCAAACGTGGACGAAATGAACAAGAAATGTGCAGTAAGTTCAAATAAAGACTAGATTAGTGAACAAAAATGGACAGTGGTTCAAGGCGGTTTACGGCACTCATCCTTCAGGGATCTAACAAACATTTTTGTGCGTGGACTAGTTTGTTCTTCACTTTTACCGGCATGTGCTGTCTGGTTAGCCACTAAACTGAGCAAATAAGTTTAGTGAATGTTGTTACGTGCGTCTCGGAAGACAGTGTTCGGATGTCCCCTAATCGGTATTTTCCACTTGTCCCCGTATGTGCCCCTCATTGGCAAATCCGACTAAACAAAACTAAATCGAATTGATCAACAGAATGAATCGGATCGCGGCACACACACACACACTGTTTTATCGTTCGGCAGGTAAGTCTTCTGCTTTTTGCAGGACTGATTAGATGCTCTCTCGCAAGAAAGCTACCGTTTTCTGATACCTCCACATCTCATCAAATCATGTGTGAATAACGCATGACCGAGTCAACGTTAGGAAAAACCCCAATTTCGCAATAATTCGGAAACGCCACCATACTGGTGATAGCTGTGGCATCTGATAAGCACGTTTCTTGATGTGCTAATCGTATGGAAATTAGATTCATTGAATTCACAGCCGATAACTAAAGGAAGTTCTTGTCAATACTGCCATTCTACCTTAAATTAACACGCACACTCACATAGGCACACACACACAGCACTGTTCCAAAAACTTAGCGTGCTTAAGCATGGATAAGTTGCTTCAGGTAGAGCAATTTTACACGCTTCTCAATCGTGATCGTAGTACACGAACTGAACTGACCGTAGGCTGACCATCATGAGAGAAGTAAGCAGGGTTGCCAGCAAAGACAGGGAAATCTCTTGTAATGCAAAAATGGCCAGGAAGTCCTCTTTTTCTTGTTTAAATTTGCGCACTTTGCTCCGTGTTTCTTCCTGACAATTAGTAAATTACCTCTTTTATGCAATGTATTTCTTCCAGCTACCACTTAGGACCTCACATGTCTTCCGATGTACGCGACAATAATCTACATATGTATGAGCCTGAGAGGATGACCTTGAGCAAAACAAAAACAGTGACTGTGTGTCACCCATAAGTGACTAGAGGTCACACAAGACAACTGAAAGCAGTTCGATACAGCATATCAGAAAAGAAGCGTGTACTGATTGATACCTCTGGGTATCGGCTCAGACAAGGTGAGGGACAGAGAGGTTTCCCTTAGAAAGCACGAGGTGGTTCGGTTCGACCAGTTAGTCAACGGTTCGGATGGTCAGATCAAGCACCAAGAATTCCCGTTTGTCGGTTGCCACATCAAGCACCCTATCGATGCTGCGGCTGGCAAGAGTGAGGTGAGGGGTGAACAGATGAAGACGCGGAGTAAAGAAATCAGAACGTTCACCAAACAGTAGACCACTGTGAATCAGGTTCATGTCGGGAGCTCGAGCCCTCGCGACTCCCATAGTCGGTGACTGGGAACGTTAGATGAGATGGTGTCTAATCGGGCTCAGTGGCATGAAGGTTGCCTTCGTTTGTGCAGATTGTTTGTGAACTAATTGCGTTTACTGACGTTGTATAGTAAAAGTCGGAAGGAAGCTGTGTTGCTGATGTCGCTTTTTTCCCACTTGAAGTTCGGTTGTTTGTTTACAAGATCTAGGCACTCTGATTTTGAATAGTTGAACAGAGACAACGTTGTTTTTAGTAGTCAGGGTTCATCTCCTCCTCTTCCTTTCATTCTCTTTGGCTATGGCTTGCTATGTTTATTCTTAATGGTTGTATAGCAATTAGGCAACACTGCAAAACCCATAATGGGTTGCTGCTTTTGATGACCATCATGATGACGATGATGATGACACTCCTACCATGGTTCTCCAAGTCGCCGAATGTTTGTCAGATGAAAAGCGTCTGAGAACACATGGAACGGGTGGTTCGTATAACAGAAACATTGTTTTCTACCGAGGATCGAAAGATAACACTTTTAACAGGCCGACAGCTCATGACAGCAATTCATCAGGGAACTAAACGATAGTATGCAAAGCAGAGTAGACGTATCAACTGATCGTAAAGATGAATTCAAGCCTTGTCGCTAACCTTCCAACATCACTTAGGCTGTGATCGAACAGAGAAGAGTAACTTGGTTTCTGTGCAACAGGTAACCAGTTGTCGTGTGACGTGTCGTGTCACATATGAGCCGGATAGCTTCAGCCCTTTTCAAACATGAGATACATGCTGATCTATTTCCAACAAAATGAAAGCAAACCGGTTGTGATGATGCCGTGGACATGAAAAAAGGGAGATTCATTGAAACAGATCACTCACTCGATCCTTGTAACTTTCGGGTAATTGATTGACCAACATACGAGACGATGTTAGACAGTTGGCCATTGAACGAGCCATTTGAAATAAAGCTTTATTTCCGGATTCTGACGGTCCCGACACCACACTGACCTCATCTACGGTTGATTGCACAAAACCATCAACAGGAAGTGATTGTTTGTGGGGCGATGTGTCGCCAGCTTTCGTTTCATTATTTTCCAATGAAACAAGCGGCTTTCCAGTTGTTGGCAAATGAATCATACAACCGACCACATCATCTTTTTTATAGCCTGTTTCAGCGAAATGTCGTCCTCGGGAATCATGGAAAACGGTGCCAAAACGAGAACGCCATGAGTAACTGAATTTGTCATAGCCACAAGGCGCTTGCAGGTTGCCTAAAAAAGCAAGGGAATTAGAAATTGGCCAGCTCTAACGAAAGATAACAAGCACTAAGAATTTGATACGATCGCTTCATGCAACCAGAGGGGAACGGGGAAAAAACAGTGAAACGAAAGACATAATTTTCGCAGTGTCCTCATCCAGTGCAGAAATTATTTTGCAGTTAATGGGTTTTAATTGAGGCTCCCAGGAAAAATTCAGTTTTTAACTATACGTTAATCATGAACGTCACAATTCCGGAAACAACCTTTTGAACTTGAGTCCGGCGCACTACTATGGGTCTCAGAACAAACAAACAACTCGATCTGTAAATCGACAGCAACAATAACCACGAGGAGCGGACCAGAAGCCACGTAACCGTATAGTTACCACGAGTTCACATGAAAGGAAGTTAACCAACTGACGGCATATCAAACAAGAACTTCCGGATATGACCTAAATTGATGAGAACGGACATTACCAAGGTCAGAAATGAACTCACGTGCGTATCGGGTTAACGCATGAACAAAAATACGTACATGCTACATTTCTAATTACCGAATGGTCAGGGATTTGGTCAATGTAAAGTAGCGAGCCTTCGAGTTCGCATAGACTTTCTTCAAGAAAACTGGAATTTTACTTTTATTGTGTACCCTCGCCACAATCGGAATTTAAGCCCCGGTTCACATGTTTGTGACACGACCATGTTGACGAGTGCACCGCCGATCTCACAAGACTGAATTAACACATTTAGATGGTCCATCAACTTCACTTGTGAATGATACCCAGTCGCTTTGAGGGAAGACAGTAACTTTCCTGTCAGCCAAAAATGATGATTCTATGATAGGTTGTTCACGGTCAAATCGATATTATAGAGTTCAGTTAACCCGGTGAACAGTTGCCTGGTTTAGTACGGAGGTCGGTTGATAAAAGTTCAACATCGAGCACACTCAATGTAATTTAGGCATTAAAAATCCAGCTTATCTTCGCCTGCTCAAACGTACAGTTTATCGGCACTATCAAGGTGTTCACAGTTCCGCCGCCCGTTTCAAAACACTCTTCCTATTGAAGATAGTCAACTTTGTAACGCTTGGTCGCCTCCCAATCGTTGCTTCGATCTTTTTCGATAAGTAACGGTGAGCTATCCTGAGCAATGGTGTGACGTGATCTCTTCACGCTAACGACATTCTCATCAATCAGAAAGCATCTTCAATACTGTCTTTTCGCCTGTATTGCCCAATCACGTGCTTGTACGCTCTGCCACCCCCACTCCCACAAAAGAAATTAATTTCGATATCGCACGTCTAGCAATTTGCAATGGAGTCGCATATGAACGTCTTGCTAACTTTATTGTCATCTGTTACTTCAAAGTTTACTTCATAAACCCGATCTGGTACAGCTCCCACTCCCATAGTTCAGATCATTCTAAATGTAATTCCACGTCCTCAACTAAGGATCCGTGTACAAGCATGGATTGCTCATGCCATATCCCGTATATCCTTAGGAAGCTTGACCTCAATGAAAACCCAGTGTTTCTCTTTAGATTAACTATGAAACTGAATCCAAAGTTGGTTTTTAAGTACACTGTTTTTCAGTGTCCACTGCATAGCCCGTAAATTATTTTGTGCACACATTTTTGTGATAGACTTTTTGAATCAGTTATGCTTCCACTGCAGAAAATGTAAACAGGTCAAAGCTGAACGTTGCCCTCTGGAAACGCATTAACAGCACAAAAGATTACACTCCAATGTTTTGCTGACTGATTAATCCATGTTCGTGCAAATGGGTAAAGAACTGAGTGTATTGCAATAGTGGCTGAGTACGGTGTGTGTGTTGAACTCCGACAAGGCTGTTAAACACAGCCTCCCTACTTACCGGCTCGAAGTTGCGCTTAGCCCATCAGGAATGTGTTTAAGAGGTTGGTTTGTTCACAAAACAGGTATCACTAGGCTTCTTGTTATTAACGGAGCCACATCCGAACCTGTGTTTAAAGATCCACTGGGGTTCAACAGTTCTGCTCTGCTGGTAGAGCACATATTCAGCAAGGTCATGAGGTTATTGTTGCTGCATTGAACTTAGTCGAAGCCCGGATATTGCACAAATGGATCGCTTACTAATTAACAAATACACCGTACTGCTTGCCCGTAATATTATTACTAGCAGTAGTGTTGTCGTTTCAATGCGTTTCAAATTTCACGTATCAACTACCCGTCATTTACTGGGAACGTGGGTATGCCCAAAGTTGTGTATGAACTATGATCGTGAAGAGCAGATGAAAAAAAACATAAAACAGGCTAACAGGTCACATGACTATTGAGCATGGAATCATGGACACATTTAGAAGAAACGTCTCCAAATAAACAAACACTTGAAATAGTCATCACACTAACAATGCTTGCCCGAGATAAACCAAGCAATTTGATTTTCAAAGTATTCAGTGGTATTGTGAAAAAATAACCGTGAGCCCGCATAAACCCACTGACTTGGGCAGTGAGGTATATAGTGGAAGAATTACCTAACATTTGTGACCATCCGATTCTAGTGGCAGATCCCTCAGGTTGGTCAGTTATAGTAGCTTCGAAGTACCACGTGCCCGAATGGACACCGTGGGTAGAACGTGCCATACAGTAGCCTTTGTCGCCAGTGATCATCAGCTGAGACTCGTGCAATTTCAAATAGTTAGCTAGAAGGCAGAATGAGAGTAAAGAGGATTAAGCGAAGGACAAACGAGTGTATGAAACATAACCACACGGTATTGCATGGATCCTTACACAAACAAATAAACAGGATTAGTTCATATCGCTAAGTCAATACGAGTCACCATATTCGAGAATCACATCGGCTTATTTTGCATATTGCTCATAACCTCGTCATAGTTTATTGTCATGCCTTCGGACGCGATAGTCTCGGATGCGAACACGTCCACAACCTTTAAAGAGCATTTATTCGGAATGATCTCAAAAATTACCCGAGATTATATTCACATGGACGAGCAGGTCCATTAGTCGGTTGAACGAACAAATGAGTCATATGTTGGGTGAGAAATAATAAACACACGAATGAGTGATAATCATCAAGGATCACACGTACTAAGAAACAGGCAACGCGAAATTGGACCAATTCTGCAACGACGACAAGTAACCTTATACAAACAGCTGATCCACGCCAGCTTAGCGTTGTAAAACACCCCCCAACCGTTACCATCACCAGTTCTGCATATGCAGAGTTGAACCGTGATTGCTTACCTCGATCGTTCACGGACATGACGACTTGAGGACTAAGATAGACGCGATAGAACAGACCAGGGATCGGTTTGCCTGCCGTATGTTCACATTCATCCCACAGAGTGCGCCCCGAAGCATGTTTGTCCGGCTCGACAAGTATGTACCTGAAAAGAACACAAATACCGTATTTGCCATCTGGTAGCAGCTTTATGCAGACGATTATAGTTTGGTTGTTTGTATGCAAGGTGTAGGCACCTCGATGTTTACTGAATATAGCCGGAGATATTTTTAGTAGTTACGTCCCTTTCTCTTCTCTTTTTTGTTCCTCTTTTCTTGTGCCGGATTTGCCTTCTCCTTTATGGTGGTATGATAATTAAGCGTTAGTGAGAACCACTGATGTATTGCTGTCTATGATTATCATTATACAGGAAGATAGATATGTCACAAACCATCCATCGCAACCAAAATTCTTGTCTGACGTAAGTGGGCGAAAAGACCCTTTCCTCAATACAAATAAAGTATGAATGAAGTCAAACAGTGTGAGCATCGTGTTTAACATGTTCCTGATAAATGAAATGAGAATATGATTTTACGAACAAGTTGTGATAGCCAGCAATTCAACCAACTCGGATGACCTTACTCAGGAATGTTATGAATGTGATTTCGATTCCAAAACACTGATGGAGAAAGCCAGTCAATGTGTTTGAAACGCTGAGTGTTAAAAATTGCTCGTAACGTCATGCTTTTCTAAATCCATTTATTAAAAACCGTTAAAAACCATCTGGATCAGCAGCCCAATTACGTTTGAGAGTCGAAATACATTTGCGGACCTCAAGTTCGGTAGGTAGTTCGAAATCTATTGACCAGAGTACTACTACATTGCAATTTTGTGGTGGTAACGCAGTAAAAGCAGGAGGTTAACTAATATGACGACCAGCGTTCAAACCTTTTGCATTTAGTATGGATTCACCGACAAACGGTCGCCTTGGGTCAGTGGTACGAATAAGCTCGAACAGTCTACCAGTGATCACTAGGGCATTCCCTCAACTTCCCCCATTGGCCAAGCCTGACGATCGGTGATCACGCCAAGGTTCAGCTTCCTAAGGATATCCCTCCTAAATTTACTGTATGAATTGCCAGGAGTAATACTCAGTTCGGCATGTAACAAATTTAGGGACTTCTCTGCAATCCAAATGTTTGCTTACCTCAAGAACCATCGTGCCGCATTCTCTACAGTATCTGTCTCATGAATGGCCTGTGAAGTTTCAGTCCATCAGCTATTAGAATCATCGGGGTGAAAACTTTTCAAGTTTCTTTCCAGGCTAGCTTGGTACTTGAGATTCACTGACGGTGTACCCAGTTTTCCAACAGCAAGCCGCTGTTGCCGGTGGAGTCGTTGAACATCAAAAGTAAGAACGAAACGACAACATACTAAAGCATGATCTGAATCCAAGTATTTGCTCCAAAAAGAATGACAGTCCTGAATGGGGCCTGGCCATCAACAGCTATGTGACTTATCTGAGACTGAGCTTGATTCGGAGAAGGATGCCGAGTGTAACAATGACCCACACGATGCTTATAACTATAAGTGGCTGAAAGTGGGTTATACTCAGCGCACAGTTGTAACAGTCGCCCGTCCTCATTGAAACCATGTGATGCTATTCCAAACCTGTCACCCAAACAAGATCCAGCCTCACCAAGGCCACCGACCAGGGCATCCATAACTCAGGCCAGAACGACTACATCAGAACCGTGTGTCGACCGGAGGACAATGGCCAGCTCCGAGTAAAAGATGTCCTTACTACCGGAGTCACAATGCATAAACATACATAATGAGGATTTCTGAAGATTTCACGTCTAGAGCTGGCCGTGGTGGGAATTGTCAAGCTGGCGACACAAAGTCTACTGTTAACAGGAATCTAATCTACCAATGCGGCTGCACCCGTCGTACTGAGGACTATATCTGCTTCAGCCCAACCGGTGGCGTTCGTACTGACTTATCTGTTTTAAAACGTGAACGTTAAAAGCGCCCACGAGGGAGGGATGAAGCTGAATGGCAAAAGATACGACTTAACTGGACGATCTGACTACGACTAGCCACACCAGTTGTGGAACCTGCAGAGTAATTATCAGAAATGGGAGTCGGGAGGGGCCTTAAGACTGAATTTTATAGGACAGTTGGGGAGGGGTCAGCAATAGCATATCTACCCTGCTGTGTGTGGCGGGTAGGGCAACCCGGTTTATACTGCGAGATGGCCGATATAACATGGGATTATTGGTGTTGAGAATATTCATGATAGTATGTGAGCTGAGATACTGCCAGGACACCCAGACTTAGAGAGAAGAACGATTAGGGTTCTTAACCAGAGCCTTTGGCTCGAAAGCCTGTACCACCAAGGCAGTAGGTAGCTAGCGGTGTGTCAGAACTGGCACATTTTTCGGAAAAAGATGCCAACCTTTTTCTAACCGCCAACCCGGAAGGTCATGAGTCTGCGGTTTGTCAGACCTCTACTTATGGACATGCCTAGTATAGGTGACTGCCGATGTGACCGCCACATCCAGATGCGCAAGCCATCACTGCGTCAAGGTCCAGGTCTCGTCGTGATTAAGGCAAAAGGTCAGTCGTCAACTCACGAATAAAATATGGAACAAAATCGCAATACGGCTTTACATAAGAGGTACCATTCTGAAAAAAAAACGGAATAAATGTTCACTCTGCATATTTGTACAACCGTGAAGTAAAGGACGAAGGGCAATCACAGTGAGAAACAGCCCTCGTGCGCTCAACGGAACAAATCAAATATCAACAAATGCGCATAAATAAATCAAACTAATGAAAATAATTAAGTAGTACAATCGCATGCCGTAAATCAAATAAAGTGGAATGCAGTCGTTAACGTAGTCATCTTTAGGGTGGGGACGACCAACCATTCTAAATATGAACATGAAATGTCACACCTGAAATGGAAGAATCCCAACACACTATGCGAAAGTAAGGTACATAATTGATGCTATGTGAGACTATTATCCAACCAAACAACAGACTCCTAAAACACGAAAATGGCTTACCTATATCCTTCTTTGTTAAACGGATGATCAAGCGGGAATCCAAGGGCATTCAGTTTTGCCCGCCCTTCATCCAAACCGGAAACAGGGCCACCGCTCACAGCCGCAGCACCACATAAGCCGGCCGTCCCACCAGCACGCCTCGTTGATCGCACCAAACTACCACCAATAGCACTATTGGACACTAGATTGCTCGATCCACTCACCCGGTTTCCACCAATCCGCATTGGAAACTCACTATTAGAATCTGGTCCTGCACCGTTGACTGAACCAATGAGCTCTGTATTGTATCCAGAATTAGGGCCATTACTGTTCGCGGGCCCAAAACCTCCGGAAGAACCAGATCCGCTAACATGGCTCCCGGAAGTGATTCCACTACCGGGAGACTTCCTTTTTCGCCAGCCTAACCCATCTGTATTGCCATCAGATTCGACACTGGCGACCGTATCACCAGTTTCGTTTGCTCCTTGGCCACCAACTCCCGGTGTAGACACAACTAATTTGGTGATGTTCGTGCGAAGCTGACTGGTAAGAGCCCGAAAACGATCGTAACTAGGACCCATTTTGCCAATATCCTACAGAAAAGAAAGAGTATGAAATACATTATCTTCTGAAAACGGATCTTTTCTTAGAGGCAAAACTACACACAAGTAGGCGGAAATCAGAAGTGTAATATGTTGAAAGACGTTCACGTTATAGTGGCTTCCACGCCTAGTGAATCATTTGCTGGTTAACTTACAGAACAGCCACCCAGTGATCTATAGTATGTATCGCCTAAACGTATCGTCAACCCAAACGGAAAAAACCATAGAACACGCAGAGATGAAGCAATGCCCTTCGCATTCTAAGATTCTCAGATATCGTGTTGTCAATTAACATAAGCTCAAGGTTTGTTAACAGGTTTCTTCGGCAAGTTATTCCTTCACTGATGAGTGTGGGTTTGGGTACGCATCACTGTGGCTCCAGCAGCCGTTTCTAGTAGAATTAACATGCAACATCGTCAAAAAATGGAGAAAAACAGGAATAGAAGTGTTGTGGATACAGACATCCCGTTGACTGCGGCACACCATCATCTCAGACGGCGTTTCTAACCAAGGATCTGAATTGTCACAGAGCCCTCCCCCCAAACGGACAGGTGACGCTTACACATTTTACTCAGGGGAGTGGTCAGCATCTACATAATTCGTAAAAATTTGGTTGTTTGACCACCTAGGTTGTTCAAAAACTATGTATATGTAACATGCAGACCAGCCGACTCTACTCTGAATGCCCGCGACTTCGTCGACCCCCTACTTCGGAAGAACGCTGTTCCCTGGTGCCTCTGCATTGCCCCGAATTCGGTCCACGGACAGCCAGAGCGGAAGCGGCTGGCCTGCATGTTATATGTACGCAGACGCTGGTCTCTTAGATCAATCTTCGTTTGACAGCAAATACACTCGACTAAAGGTCAGGGTCTCCTGTGTTCTTCTGGGGTTTTCGGGTATCGTGAAGCTCTGTGCAAAGTGTTCGTAAATCGTATATGCATGCGTTAACCACTTCTCATTATCGTTGACCACCGTGTCATAACGCTAGGAGACACCCTCATCCGAGGCCGAATGATCATCGGCATTCAGAATTCAGTTATGACGAAGAGGTTACTGAACATTCCAGCGTTGACGCCAACCCCGTGCATGGACTTCTGCAATAACGAAGAGGCAACGGAACAAAGAATGACGCCCCTGAACGCAGACCGCGGCCTGGTGTTAAACACTGGCAGAGACAAAGAACGGTTCGTGTTGGTTTCGTGTCAGTTTTGCGGGGCAAACACCTTCATCAGAAAGAAGTGCCCAGCCAACGGAAAGAGGTGCATGAAGTGCCGGGAAAGGAATCATTCCGCCAGACAGTGTAGATCGTCTACGGTCAGCCTGACCGAGGAAGATGACAATGGAGTGATGAACCGGCTAAACGGATCAAGCAGATTGAAGGGCGCCTACATAGAATTGTTCATAGAAAAAGCAAGGAGATGCCAGCTAGATTCCGGCGCATTAGTTATTATCATATCATCAGTTTGCACCAAGGGGACTAACACACGTGAACCAAATGCACTGCTGAAAATGTAGAAGGTTGCGGCGACAAAAGTTAGAGGAGGTGCAACACTGGCTGTCACGAATCCGAAGAATGAGCAGATTTATGTGCCTGACTTTTTTGTGGCTTATCGGGATCCAACACCCATTTTAGGTGTTGATACCATTCAGTTGATGGGTTTCATCACTGTGAATCACAACGAACTTCTGCATGAATTAGCCGATTCCAATGCTCTTGGCTAGTATTCATGTTTTTTACTCGACTCTCGGTCACACGCCAGGCGCCGTTAAACTACCTGTAGTTAGCGATGTCGCTCCAGTGGGGTTATCAGTCCGAGGGATTCCGGTGGCCATACATAAGTGTAAAGCGGAATTGGACTGACCAGTTCGAATTATTATGATTGCTCCAGTGGAGTAACCGACCGACTGGGTCCATCAGATCGCTGTGACTTTAAGGAAAACAGGTGACATCCGTTTGTACATTGATCCCAAGCCACTGCATAAGACGCTTTGAACAGATTACCACCGTTTACCAACTGTAGATTCTGCTCTGCGTTTTAGTTCAGAAGTCACCTGGGCACCACTAGAACTCAACACCCCGAGGTCAAATCAAACTGATAACGACCGCAAACAGCTCAGTAACGTTTGTTCGAAATGGTAAGTCCCAAGAGACTTTTCGGCCGCCAGTGGTTGAACATAGGCAGAAAGTGTCCAGATTCAAGGTGACGGCCCGACGGACCTTCGCATGAGCATAACTGTGTCAACAAACATACTACTCACAAAAAGAGGAGTAGACGGAGAGTAAAGCGAAAGTTCAAACGGATGTTGCAATCCCCCCCCCCCAGAGCTCTAGTATGTAAACGACCGAAGTTTAACCGCATAAGTTGATGAGAAGCATTTCAACCATGGTTTTGCTCTGGGTCAGAAAGTAAATGGTCGCATCCGGGCCTACACAGTTATCTCACGCCTCTCCGAAAGTGTCCATTGGATGTCTCAACGATGAGGTATCTCACCAGACCACTTGACCTTCATGACTTACCTTTTGACCAATGACCTCTTGGGGGGCCAAGTTCTAGAAGTAGTACGAGATCTCCCCTCTCCATATTAAGCCTAGTGAGTTACCAACACTGAATAGTCTGCAGCGTAGGTAGATGAAACTTCAGCCGTTTACTCCCAAACACATCGGTTAGATACTGTGCCACTCCCCATTGCTTGTTGAACCGATTTTCGTTGGCCACTCCAGCTAAGGGTACGGAAGGATTGCCTCGAAGCATCAGTAATTTACTTGGTACTATGACGTACCGATCATCGGGATCATCTTGTTGTTCGACCAGAGGTCGATCATTGAGAACCCTTTCAATTTTGAGGAGTGTGATGTGCAATATTTCGTCAAACACTATTTGCTCTCGTAATGTCATTAAGAGGACCCGTATTACCGTTCGGATGATCTATTTCCACACTACACCTTAGTAACTCTTTTTTTGGTGAGTTGAACATCCGGCTACAACCGTGAGCTATAATGGCATTGGATATCTTTTCCTCAATCCACGCACCACAACAGCATCTTGACATCCTCGGACGCTCTCGTAAGTTTGGTTCCATTGTCAATGTATAATCTTCGCGGACAGTCTTGTCTGGCAACAAACCGACTAAAGGCACATAAGAATGAATCAGTATCCAACGTGTGCGTCGCCTTAATGTGTATCGTCCTCGAGCTGAAACATGTGAAAAAGGTAGCCATAGCGCTTTTCCGTTCTGCGTCCTAGCTTAACAGAAATAGGTTTAAAATAATCAACTCCAGTTGTGGTGAACGGGTAAACATCCATCTTGGTTCCATCAGCAGGGAGTGGAGCCATGGCCAGTTGGCACGGTTGGTGGCACTGATAACAGTCATATAGAGAGAGCACTTCTGATCATCCTGTTGGCTGTCATTATCCAGTATCGTTGTCGTATAGCCGACATAACGTAACTTAATCCCATATGGCCATTGATGTTGTGGTAACGACTAAAAATCGGGTTACAAAGTATTTCACAGATAGAATGACCCGGTGCTTCGCATCACAAGGTGAAGGAGACTGCTGCAATGTAAAGGTGTAGTGAATAAATACAACTGTTTATTTGGTGACTTTCCACGTAACACCTCCCTCTTGAGTTTATTGCTCATAGGATCGTTGTCCAGGGTTCACTTGCATGTGCACAACTTATCTTCCGCGACGATCCATCCATCTTCTGGATGTGCAAGAGCTTGGAGGATGTGCCTCCGGATTTGGAGTGGTAGTCCAAATGTCTTGAGGTGGTTCGAATGTGTCCAAAGGAATATCCAATGGAATAGCTCGGCTGGACGGGACGTTCACCTGTTGAAAAGGAAGCCGCTGATTTACATGGCGAATCCATGTGGGAGATTGCACTTCCACGTCGTATGTGACTCGACCAGTCCGTGGTAGTGTGCTGCCTGCGGTCTACTTCTCAACACCATCACGGTAGACCTTCGCGAGTATAAGTTGGCTTAATGAACACGTACGATTGGTTGCACTGTGACGACGTTTGAACTGCTGCTCCATGTGCCTTTTCCGCACAGACGGGGTAGTCTCAGGGCTGGGCGTATAAAATCAATGAGAAGAAGGATTTTTCAGTGTATTAATGTCACCGCCGGAGACTTGTTACTTGGTGTGCTGAAGTGTGAGGTTGTCCCGTATGTCACCAGAAACGCCTCCATTGTTTCCGGCGTAGTCCCTTCCTCCTTGAGTTTCACCAGTGCCCGTTTAAACATGTCAACAAAGCGGTCCACTTGGCCATTTAACTGTGGGTGATACGACGGCTGAATTCCATTCTGTTGACAGAATTTTGTGGATTCAGCTGAAGTAAATAGGCTGCCGTTGTCCGAAATCAGCATTTCAGGTACAACAAAACGACTGAATACCTTCCGAGGGTTGATAATAGTGGCTTGGGAACTGATATGGTTCAGTTGAATAACTTCCGGCTATTTTCTGTACGCACCAACCACTATCAAATGACGTTGCCTATCTATGGGTCCAGCGAAATCAACACGCAAGCGGAACCAAGGGGTTATTGGCACAGGCCACCAAGAAAGAGGTGCTTTCCCTGGAACTTTAGCTTACGCTTGGTACTCTAAACACGTACGAAGAATCTGAACGAGGTCCATCCTCGGCCGTTATACGTAACTGCGCTTCAAAGATTTCATACGGTTAATCACCGGATACCCAACTTGGAACTGCTTGAGTACCTGTTGTTGCAGTTCAGAAGGAATAACAACACGTTATGCGAACAGAATGCAGCCATCGACTTCGGAAAGTGAGGAGCGACCTTGGTAGAACGGTTGAAGCTGCTAGTCAGGACACACCGGAGGCCAGCGTGTACGATGGAAGCGAATCACTTATTGAAGTAGAGGATCGTTGGCCGTGGCACCTCGAACCATAGGTGACGTAACCGGAAGTGCGCGGATTGTGGAGGCGAGCAAGCTGTTGACCTCTAGTTCGACTGTGATAGAAGCGAAAACTGCGTGCTCAGGTGAAATGTGCTGAGAATCAGTTTAGATAGGGCTTCTGCTTGACCAAGGCTTATTGAGGGATGACATTCGACGGAGAAGTCGTAGGGGAGTAGCACGGCTGCCAAACGTTGCAAGCGGTTAACCGTATAGACTGGTATGCCTTTCTTCGGACAAAAACACCAAGAAGGGGCTTATGATCCGCTAAAAGTATGAAGTGCTGCTCATAGAGCATTTTGTGGAAATTTTTGATCGCGCATACGATCGCCAGAGCTTCCTTGTGCGTTTACCCACTGAGAACACACGCGACCGTCATATTGTGGTGGATTGTCAAGCCGGAGGTGCGGGTGCTCCAATTCTCGGCGGAATACATCGACGGTTTAGTATGGTACGTCTAAAAGCCCACCACCAGCGGGTCGGGGATAGCAGGGTCGACCGGATGAGCCATCGCTCAACTGGATCGGACCAACGGGCGAGGCATGGCAGGCAAAATGGGGTGAGTGATCAGATCAGGGGCACGATTATCCTAACATCCGGAGGAATATCGCGACATGGTCGTAGAATACAGCCAAAGACCACAGTGCATGGATTGCGGGCAGCACGAGCGACCGGACGAGCCATCGCCCAACGAGATAGGCCCAACCGACGAGGAACGGCAGGTGAAAAATGCCACGACAAGAGGCGCCGGACACACGCAAACCGGGTCGAAGTGCACACGACTTGTGTGCGAAAATCGGGGGTGTTGTGGTTCGGAATGATTACTCATAAACGCGAACGCGCGCATAGCATGGAAACCAGCGTGTTAGACAAGGATTGTGCTTTATTAAACGCCTTTTCCGCTACAATGTGCGCTAACGGACAAATCACACAGGCTCAAGCGGAAGACGGGCGAATGATGCGACACCATTCAGATCATGCGCGCCCACGAACATCAAGCTCGGGAAAAGTCCAGTCTCCGATATTTCCATCTCATGACTGACATGACGCATCCACGGCCGACACAAAGCCACCTGCTAAAATACCCCTGTGCCAACCTCAGCACCAGCGTCGTCCGGTAGACTGTGTTCAGGCTAGATAGCCTCAACTAATGGAGGAAGAGGTTATGCATCTTCGTGCGGCGCCGTCGGCTTTTCCACCCATATTGTGTGCGTGTCTATCGACCGACCGAAAACCATTTGAACTGGCTACCTTCTCAACCGCGAGAACTAACCGGACACACGTTTCCTGTTCAAACACTGCGCACTGTCCTACGATGGAATGACTGCACTGCACCTGCTCAGGTTGTTGCTGCAATAAAACGTATTCCTTCACCTATCACTCGGCTAAGCGGCGAACCTAACAACGTCATCCAAGTTTAGGTTTCTGTAAGTTTAGTTTTTGTGGGCTCTCTCATAGATGTCTTTATGAAACTGCCGGGGTGCCCACGGGAAGTGAACAGTTTAAAAAGGTGTTGTCATCCTTGTCTTCTGAGCTAGGTTTAGCTACAACGCTTGCGTACACGTAGGAAAGGCGTTTGCATGCCCATTTCAAGCTAACAAATCGGATGATTGCCGTCAAACCCGAGAATGATATTAGTTGTTGCCGGCTTATGAAAGACAATGGTCTCAAGCTTGCCGTCAGGTCTTCTCATGACCCATACACCGTGGAACGTCACGCGTGAAGTTTCCTCTTCTTCGCGTGTGAAGGTTACCCCATTTTTTATGGTAGTCAAACAATTGTGGATCTGGCCAAGTGTGTCATCCGCATATCCAAGCCACACCTTGGGTGTAAAAATCTGAAAGGCTTCATGTTCTTTCGGTATGTTAGTGGAAAGCGACGTAACGTATATAAATATGTTTAACAACAACCATTACTCATCACTGGTGTTTGCGTTTTACACTTGCCCTTGTCTCGTTGGACGCAGAGGCTGGACAGCTTGCAACGAGTTAGCTGAGAAGAGGAATACCGTTATACTACAGTAAAACACGTAGGCCGTACCAAATTGCAGCACGTTTACATACCGAATCCGATGAAATCGACCACTGATAGCTAATTACCAGCCATCAACGCACCGCCTTTTTCACAGTCAACGAGAAGTGTACTGTGTGTGTGAAACCAATCGTTTATCGATGCAACCAAGCGAACACACGTATCTTGCATTGAGCAGTACAAATGCGTACTGTGGCTCAGGCCGCCGCTGAACACCGACAGTAGTCCATGAAATGAAAGACCCACGTGAAAGCTCAGATCTTTCATTGGCAATTCTACGGAAACTTTGAAATCAACAGGTCACCAGGCTTGTGAAGCACTGTCCACGACGAACCCACTAGTTAATTTACACCACAGTCACTAACAAGTCACTACGCGGGTTAGAGAAATACTTTGGATCCCCCTTTGTGGCACTGGCCACATTTGGCTCTCTTCTCTAGTGGATGTATCAGCAACGCTTGAGGAAGCCGGAAAAGATTTGATGGTCTTAAGAATACTTGCAGCACGCCTCACGTGGGTGTGGGCTCTACTACTTTAAGTGTCTCAATGATTAGGGAAAGGTCCACTAGACAGACATATCCGACACACTCCGTTAGTTCAACAACTTTCAGGCTTCTGTGTTCCGCGCAGAATTCACCGTTTTCATGGCATTTTTGCACAATTAACAGCAAAGCAACAGCAATTCAAAAGACAAAGATATCGAAGCCCTTCTTGAGGTGCAAATTTTGTAGCAATCAAAAATCCGTGTCCATTGCTTTTGCGGTCGAATTTGAAGTAGCCAAAATATTCCCAAATGCATGCACCATCGCTGAAACCGCTCGTCTTTAGTCTTCTTGCAACGCAGAAAGAGCGATGAAATCATTTCTGGAATAGAAAACGATGTCCAGCTATTTACGCCGTTCCAAACCGCACAGCGACATTTTCCACATCTAGTCTGCCACCACAGGTTTTAACAGCTTGATTAGTCGGCAAAGTCTTCGTTATGCATGCCCCTCATGTCCGAACCGCTCAGCTCCACAAATCTGGACTAAAGCCAAAAAAGCATTCCACGTACCATAAAGATAATTCCGTGGTTTCCTTATGCCACCTACACCTACTGACGCTACTCGGATAACAGTAGAGAAGGCTACTGCAATCCAGAATTGCAAGCCACGCGATTGCCAATCATCATCCAGCTGGTGACCGATCAGCGTGACGAGCATTCTATGCAAGGTACCCGAACGCCTACCCGAACGTACAACCTTAATCATTATCATCAGAGACAGCAGTGCATCAGTGATTCACATTGATGACCAACTGCAACACAAACACGCAGGAAAAAAAACAAACCCTGTATAGAAAGAGAGGAGACCGAAAGGGACACAGCCACCAAAACATAGCCACGCCTCTATTCAAACATTTAACATCAGGGTGCCCACATCTTGCAAACAAGCTGTAGGTAAAAGGAAGACGTCACCAGCAAGACAGCCTCCTTACGGCTCTCAATGTCCCACGTCATTAAACACACTCACTTCACAGACAACTCCAAAAAAACAACGACAGCATTCACGCCACTGAGCTCGGTTAGCCGCCATCGTACCTAACTTCCCCAGCAACCGAATCCGGGAGTCGCGTGGGTCCAAGCCCGCACGACGAACCCGACCTACAGTGAGAAACATCTCCGTGAACTATTTCTTCTCTCTATGCCAGGTAATAATCCGTCCACCTCACACCTTACACCAGTCGGTCGCAGTGTCAGCGAACAGTGCTCGGTGTGGAAGACGACTAGCTGGCATCCTTAATACATGATCTAACCATCTAAGCCTGTGCAAACGTAGAGATTGGACAAAAGAACTTGTTTGACAATCACTACCAAACACCCGCTTTCTAACCTCTTCGTTACTTACACGCTGGTGCCACCCGATACGAGCGACTGAACGCAGACATCGGTGATCAAATACTTGAAGACGGTCTACGTCCTCTACTCTGAGTGGCCAGGTTTCGTTACCGTAATGTAATAGAGCTCTCACTGTTGTCTGATACGCATGACCCTTAGGCATCAGAGAGATACTTCTCTGTCGCCAAAAGTGCCCCCAGATTAGCGAATATCACCCTAACCTTAGAGATACGCACTTCTACTTCACTCCCTACACCTCCACCGTAGCCGATGCGGTTTCTCGGGTATACAAATCCGTCAACAACCTCCACGATTTTATAGTCTAACACTGGATCTACGTTATCACAGTAATCTTGTAGAAACACTTTGTACAGAGGCTGAAAATCACATTCCGAAGTACTCAGAAGAACGAGAAACAGCGCTTGGCGTTCCTTGTGCTGCTTGGAAGTTGTCAAACAGCAACACCTTGCCATCAGCACAACCAAGATCAGTCAGCCTTCCGTCGGATAACAGGTCCACACCGGCATCTTGTGAATGCCGGAAAGAGTCCTCCATTATTTCGAATACGACAAAATTGAGCAACAATAGTGAAAGCGGACAGTCTTGACGTATACCACTCTTCCTGCTGAAACTCACACAGTTCAGCGTAAACCCTAACAGCACGGACACTATATTCACATACTTGGTCGGCACACCTCTGTGTTTGAAAGACGCTAACAGTGTAGATCGACCCAACGAAGCGAACGCACCTTTGTAATCTAGAAATACGGCGGTACATATGACGGTGTTCCAGAATTTGACGAAGAGGAAAACGATGATCTACACATCCCCGCCCAGGGTGAAACCCTGCCTGCACTTCCCTAATGTTTGCCTCCCAAGCTGCAGTGAGTCGGAGAAGTACAATGGATACCAAAACCTTAGTAATGCCTGGGGTCAAACTAATCCCCCTATAATTTTTGCAAGAGTCCTTGGTACCTTTCTTAAATATTGGAAGTAGTATTGAGTGCCCCCAACATGGAGGGACGGTATCCCTCGTCCACACAAGTTGAGAAAACCGAATCAAAGCCTCCGCTAACTCCACCTCCACCTTCTTTGAAAATTGCCGGCACGAGACCATATGAGCCAGCAGCCCTATTGCGTTTGACAACTAAAATGCAATTGCGGACACCAGTCTTAGTGAGTAGTTCTAAATCTACCATCCAGGGTGCTATATTACACGTTTGTGGCAGCAACAGAGTAGAAGCAGGAGGCCAGCCAAATTGACCCTTAAAGTGTTCCGCCCACCGCTTTAACCTTCTGTACCTATTGTAGATGAATGTGCCAACTGCCTCGCTGACATCTTCAATGAGAGACGGCCGCCCGAGACCAGTAGCACGAGTAAGCTTGAAGAGTCCACCGTTGTGAAACTCTCAACTCTGATAGTCTGAATACCCACCAACAAATAATGACAACTCAATGATAGTCAACGAGAAGGTTAAGTAAATGGTTTGGATCTTTGTTGTTGGGATTGATGTATAAGCTAAATGCAGTGGCGCTCGGCTGGACAGTGTCTTGTTTTATTCAGTTGTGTTGCTCTGTGTTCCGATCGGTGTCCAACCGCGTCATGCGTGTCCGCGTATCGACCGCACTGAATTACATCCAGCTGGAGTGTTCCAATTGGCTGAGTTTGCAGATGGTGACTGCACGCGTGCGTTTGGGCTTGGAAAAGAGTTGTCAGGCCGGTGAATGTGTGGACGCGCATTTGCAGATTGGGACATTGATCGTCACATGGACTAGAAGGCATGTTGCGTGATGGGCCGCGTGAGAGCGAGACGACTACATTGCCGATGTTCCCTGAAACAAAAGCCGCCTCCATTCCTTTGACTCTCCTCATCAACCAATCCTCACGATCAACCATTAAGATACATTTCAGCTTCTTGCGGATTCCTCATAAACTTGCTGCATGAACTGTCAGGAGGGGTGCACCGTCTGGCTTCCAACAACTCTAGAGATTTTTTCTAGATCCAATGTCTGTTCAACCCATGTGCCCCCGTGCCACATGCTACTGTACCTGCTACATGAACGGCCTGTGAGATCTGGGTCCAGCAGCCATTAGGATAATCGGAGTAAGAACTGTTAAACCTGATTTCTAAGTGGGTTTGGTACTTAGGTTTTACCGACGGCATAGCCAGTTTCTTAACAACTATTTGTCGCAGTCAGTGAGGTCGTTGAACACCAAAAGTAATAACGAAACGACAACGTGCCAACGCATGATCTGAATCCGAGTATGAGCTCCGATAAAAACGACACTCCTGAATGGAGCCGTTATCCGAGAGATGTTACGTTAGCCCAAACCTGCCACCTAAGTGACACTCGGCCACACCAAGGTGGTCACCCCGGATGTTCAAACAGAATCGGTCCTGCATGATAAATGACCTTTCGTGAACAGACTAACGGAGACTACGGACCACGCTCTCATCCCAAACGCCACCCCCCTGTCACCACTCGCCAAACAAACCATACGTTGAGGGGCGTACGGCATTCCAGTGAGAAAACCATCAACTGACATCCGCAGTTCCAAGTAGTAGAACCTTCTCATTCAAAATCGGCCCTGACTTCTTCACTTCTGGACCTATCGCGGCAGTTGTGACCAAGGAATGGATATGGGGCCTTCAGAATTTGTTTATCTACATCAACGACCTTCTAGAGGTCACCTCCAGCAACATCTTGTTGAATACAGATGACTTCACAACCCGAAATTCCCGCGATATTGTCACACCTTAAGCTTACCGAGATGCAACCAAGCAATCAATAAACCAATGGCAAGTGTATACAAATGTATCCGAGCAGATGGTTTGGAACCATATTCATAATTCTCAAAAAGTTGCGGTCGTCGCAAAGTGCAGTTTGACCTGGATATATGGCTATCGTGCAATCAGCCTATTGTCTACCATGAAAAGACAACGGCGAACGAGGTTTGTTCGGTCTTTGCTCGAATAACTCAATGATTGTTAGTGGCTTGAAAAGAGTACGAGTGTAGCTTAGCCTGCTTAACGAGTTGCGATGAAAGTGGTGCTATATATTAGGAGTTTGGTTCGTAATTCTTGATCTTTATTCAACAAAGTACATAAAACGCCTAACTTTTCTCGTTATCTCCGAATGTCCAGCGGAGAAATGCATCAAATATGCAGGCCAAAATGGCCCCGGAATCTACCATGAAAAAGCTGCATAAATGAAGACCAATTCCAATTACACAAACGGTTCTTCTCACAAGGTTATGATCTCCGGTAATAAAGTGCAGCCAGTTGCCAATAAGGTTCTTATCACATAAAATTAAGACACCATAAGACTCACATTTAGTTGAGGCGACCACAAGGCTAAGAATTCGTAGTTATTTTTTCTCTCAAAGACTATGGCTCTTACTAGATAGCGGTGCTGAATTATTCATTCAAAAGTATTAGTCGAAATTTCAACGCATAAAAAGTGAGTAGGCCCAGGGAACTCGGAATTCCAGCCTCAACTCTGCAAACCAATCACTGAAAATAAATAAGACAAGAGAACTTCATTAAGAATGAGTGTGGCTCAACTATTGGTAAGAGGGTGTAAAGCTGACAGTCCTAGTTCGCCAGATCGGCACGATTCTTCTGATGTCGCGCAGGAGTCAGATTCGGTGAAGGGCATTCGCGAAAAACCGATGTAGCAGTGCACTTGATAAACAATGTAGATGCATCCTAGAAGAATTAATGGTGACGACTGTAAACAGGCTGTTGCAATGAGCCAACAAGTGACAAAAATTTATCGAACAAATGCTTAAGGACATATTTCAAACAAGTTTTTATTCCAACCCCGTAGTCCGTTTGAACCTGTCTGTTAGCGCTCCACAGAGAAGAAGAAAATTTAGGGATGAGGTGTCGCAGTCTTCGATATTCCAGAGGGTAAAGTTCTGGGATTTCGAAACTAGACTCGCACGTAACCTACCGAAGACCGGCTACGATTTTCACCGCAGCTCGCTGCACACGCTCTAGCACATACATCTTTATTAAGGCTGGAATAAACCGCTGAGCTAGTGCACTCAATTGGTGGTCCACTTGAGGAAACGTTTGCCACCAGTATGGCGAATTCGTTTTTGACTGTTTTCTGTTATGAAAATTAGAATTGACAACACAAAGCTGTTTGTGTTATGAACAGATCATCATAACTGCCATCAGGTGACGTGCGCACACATCGTTCTTGATGGGAAGACACCAATTCTCTGACAACCACTTGACTGTAGCGTGGTCAGCTCGCAAAGTATCGAGGACTACGGGAGTTTCAGATTTTCAGATCATCCGAGTGGAGACGAGTGGCTGGAAATTTCCTTCTGTAAATCATTAGTGGAGACCAACAATAGTAAAGGACCAAAGGCGGTCTTTGTGATTCAACTGTTGCGATAAGTGCGAGGGACGAAAGATCGAAGCCAGCTTTGACGTGAAAAGTTCCGTCATTAAGAACTGAGGCAACCCGACAATGAATATCCCCTTCGATTTTGTACGCCCCCATTTTCCCGAGGAGTGGGCTGTGGGCTACGTGGTCAAGCACCTTGCCAAAGTCGAAGAAAATGGTGTTCCATATTACATCATGATCCCTGGTATCCGTTAAGCCGTCCATGAAGAGCAATATGTTCATTACGCATGACCAATTTGGCAGGATAGAGATATGAGGGTATTGAATAGAGGGTGCTTTGTGAAAGCAGGTCCACAAAATGTTCTACGATTTTGTATGGAATACGCATTGGGCTGATGGGTAGATAGCTCGGTGCTAGTCACCAGGCTTACAAGTGATTATGGCAGCCTTTTTCCCCTCATCGGGAATGCGGCCAGCGGAAAGAGTCGACGTTCAAAAAAGGTAAGAGATCGTTTGGCAAGTACAGAAGATGCTTAGTTCAGTATTCGTGGGTAAATCTGGTCTGAGTCTATTGGACTAAGAGTGTTTGACTGAGAAAGCAAAATGTGCAAACTATGCACTGAAAATTCTACAGATAAGACTGCTCAAGTTTCCGTGAAGATGTGTACTGAGATGTCTCAACCGAAAGACGCGGCGCATTCATTCTCAAATGACTCAGCAACGACGTTGACCTCAGAAGTGATTTCATCGTTCGACTGACGTAACCAGAGAACACATGAGAGACTATTACGACAGTTGGCACATATATATGATGAGGAAGGTTTTGGTTGAATGCGCTGTTTTGAACACCCTTGGTTGCTGTTGGAGACAATTTTGACGGATTTCCAATTCGTAACGACTGCATATTTTGCGAAAGGCCTCATCATCCTCAAGTTTATCGAACTGCCCTGGCCTAGCGATTGGTTGCGTGCGAATGCCGAGAAGACAAATACCTTTGATGAGAGGAGAGTGGAGAGGTCTCCGTACTGGCCTGCGTGGAACATACAAGTCCGTCTCGTATAACACACCGTTTATACGATAGTGGCAAGGGGAAACCTAATTGGCGCCCATATGAACCTTCCAGAGATCACTTCCCATGTTACCTAAGTTGGTCAGAATGAGGTGATAGACCAACTTTTTCTCCTAGGTTGCTGTATCCCTTGGCAGAAGTCAGCCGTCAAAACCAAATGATCGCTGTGGTCCAAGGGGGCTTTACAGTAATCTAGTCAACGTAATGACTTCCGTTCACATTTGTACACATTTGAGTATACAATCGTAAGAACAAACCCGCAAGTGACTGGCAAACCCTTAGTGCGGCTCCAACCAGCAAGCAAGCAGACACATATCATACTCGAAAGTAAAGTGAGTTGCAGGACACAGTGTGTATACTCGAAGGTGGCATATCCCGGACCCCCGACCTATACTGCTACCTTGACGAGGTGGTCGGGCTTGCGTACTGTTTTGATCCGGAGGACTATGCTGACTAGGACTCCGGTCCTTCCAGGTGCAACCTTGTCAGAGAGGCCAAAAGGGAGCAGTCAGACAAGAAGCAGTTACACTCATAGTGTGGTGGATTGTCAGCCTAGAGGTGCGAGTTTTCGAACGCTCGGCCGAATACCTCAGCGCGGGGGAGGTACGTTCAAAGGCCTCCTGCGATCGAATCAAGAATAACGTGCGCGACCGGATGAGTCATCGCTCGACTGGATCGGACCAACGGGCGAGGCAGGGCAGGCGAAACACAACAGACGGCCAGATCGGAGGCGTGGTATTTCCAACATTTAGAGGAACATCTCGACACGATGTTGGAATACGGTCAAGGCCAACACTGGGTGGATGGCGGACAGCACGAGCAGCCGGGCGAGCCATCGCGCAACGAAATCGGACAAACAGACGAGGAATGGCAGGCAGAAAACCCCCCGGTAGAAGGCGCCGATCACACATGTAAGCCGGTCAGAAGTGCACACGACGTGTGAACGGAAACCGGGGCGTGTTGCGGGTTGGAATTGTGACTCATAAACGAGAGAGCGCGCGTTGCATGGGGCTGGCGATTTGGACAATAAAGATTGTGCTTTATTGGACGCCTTCTCGCTACAATATGTACCAAACCAGCCTAGAAAGCAAACCAAGCAGTTCTCACTCCACAGGTCCTAATAGATGATGAACTGAAATCTCACAAATCATTCATAAAGTAGGTAATATAGCATGCCGCACATTGATTCGTCTACCAAACAAAATTGGGGTCTCAGAGGAAGTTAGTAGAGGTGAGGCGGGAAATTCATCTTGATGGTGCATATGAAAATTTTGCGGAGGTATTCTTTAAAAGCTCAAACGTAGCCTGCTTGGGGATTGAGACACTTGGCTGATGGAGCAAGTTAAAGAAGACGAAATCGCTTTTGCTTCCGAGAACACAATCAGATACTTTAGGCGCTTATCCGTGCTACTGCTCCAAAACGACATTCGGATAGCGAAGCTATGTGCATGGGAAACGGCACACTCGTCCATAATAAGCTCACAAGTTTAGACCGCCAGACGAAAGACTTTGAACGTCACATTAGCTAGCCTCTTACTTCTGCTGTGTCGCCGCCACTAACCTGCACTGTCGCACCCTGTTTGACAGATGTAGAAACACCAACTGAAACTGAAGTCCACAATTACCCTTGAGCCCTCAATCGTAAAAAGGCTGCCTAACCAGATCACCTCACACCGGCACCTCTCAAACGTAGCGGGACACCAATAAGAGCCTTCACTCAGTTATCCCAACTCATGTGGACGACGGAGAAATTTCCTCTGGGCTGCAGTCACAAAATAATAATTCTCATATTCAAGAAGTGTGTCCGGGTCTCTTGCGAAACCAACAGGGGAATAAATTAGCTTAACTCCACTCATTACCACGGTCCTCGCAACCATCATACTTCGTCGACTCACTGTAGTTGCGGTGGCAAACAGTGGGGGAGAACAGACGACGGGGTTTCGTCCTGAGCGAGGATGTATTGATCAAATTTTCACCCTACGCCAAATTCCGGAGAAGCGTCATGTGTACCGTCGGCTACCGATTAACATATTTCTGATCTGCAAAAATGTGTTCGATTCAGTGATTAGTAGAGTCTTACGATGAAGTGTCCGACAACTCCAGCACAGGCAGAGACGTACATCGCGGCTGTCTACTTTCACCATCCCTGATTAATTTTGTCATAGACGAAATAATGGAGGACTGCCCGCCACACTCAAAAAATGCCCCCGTGGACCCCATGGTTGACGGAACACTGAATGACCGTGATTATATGGACGACAAGGTGTAGCTGCTTGACAACTTTCAAGCAGCACAAGCAATGCCGAATGCTATTTCGCGTTCTGCTATGTACTTCGGAATGCGCTTTACAGCCCTAATATGCAAAGTGTTTCTGCAAGACAAATACGATTACGTAGATTTAATGGTGGATCATCAAGTTACACAGGTTGCCGACAACTTTGTGTACACGTAAAGGTGCATAAACTGCAGACAATGAAGAAGACGAAGAAGAACAAGCGCGTATCTCTAAGACTCGGACGGCATTCGCTAATCCGGGATATCTTGGGTGACAGAGAGTCATCTCCCCAAGACTTAAAGGTCGCGTAAGTAGGGCGACAATGAGGGCTGTGTTACTTCACGACAGCGGAACCTGACCACCCAGAACAGAAAGTTGAACTGTCTGCTGGTGTTTGACCATCCGTGTCCACGTTCAATCGCTCGCATCCGGTGGCCCCAATGAGTAAGCAACGAAGGGATTGGGAGATGGGTATTTGGTAGTTACTGTTTAGGGAGTTCTTTTGTTCAATCCCTACGCGCACACGGACTTAAATGACTAGGGCATGTACTTAGGATGCCAGTCGGTCGCGTGTCACACCGACCACTCTTTGCCGATGATGCGGCCTACTGGCGTAAGGTGTGAGGTGGACAGATGATGACCTGACGTAGAGAAGTGATGTCGTCCACTGAATAGTTGGCCACTGTAAATCGGGTTTGTCTCCCGAGCTGGGGACGTCATGACTCACGGTGTCCGTTGTCTTGAGAGGTCAGGTGAGGTGGCAAAGTTCACGGGTTTTTGGAGCTTGCTGATTAGTTTTTCGGTTTATGTTCACTTATACTGATTTTGTCTCATCCATCGCCATCGCCCCATCCTACAGTTAGGAAATTTGGTTGCAGCGTTCTTCTATCTCTGATGAAGGCGTATTCAGTCGTCAGCATTCTTTTGCTGGGAGAGAGTTGCCTACTGGCTGTTCCTTCGCCTTTCTCCTTGTGTTTGCATAGTCAGACTGCACACTGTGTACGATCTTCCACGAAGACGTTGAATAATACGTGGCGAAAAAACAACGGTCCCCAATGCTCAAAGCAAGGTTGGATCGCAATGCCACTATGTTTTTGAACAAATGGTGAAAATGTATAACTGCGCAACCTCAACAGTTTCGATCGGGAGGTGAATTACAATTTGGTGCCGAACAAGCTAAAAGTGAACTATAGTCATATAATATGACATTCATATCCAGTGGAGTCCGTCCAGACAGTCAACAGGTTTAAAAACGGTGGGAATGAACCGAAGTCCAAAAAGGATGATGCGCTCACCACTCAAACAAAGTAAAATAACTGGGGACTGACTATTCGCACAGCTGTCAAATTGATTAGATAGAACAAAAACATCTGAGTGAAGGTCCAATTAACGATCAGAAACAGGGGATGTTGAATGTACCCAGACCCACAATTGGTGGTGGATGGGGTTGGGTCGGATTTTCAAACAATTACACTACAAAAGTCGATACACCTTGCGTCTTCCATATTTGGTCAACCTCTTGATCAGTGGGGTAACTCGTTCTTTTTCTCCTATTTTGATATCCTGGTAGTAACCCACGTTCCAGCTAACGCAATGAAGTCTATCTCACAAAGGTAGAAAATGTGACTCAACAAGTGGCATGAATTATTGTGTCACGATGATACCAAGTAGTCTGTGAAGAGGCCACTACTTGGAGATGATCTCACACCCATTGTTAGTCTAGCATGAGTTCTGCTTGCAGTACGGACACTGTCAGCCTGAGTGTTTGAGGACCTGAAAGGGAGCACACATTGTAAAACAAAATGGCGGCGCCACATATCATTCCACTCGGCATATTTGTAATCGGACGTTTCTGCTTGTCCCGGTGAACAGTCGATGGTTGATCACTGCCGAATAGAACTGGCGGAGCTACACAAAAACCGAGTCAGACATAGAAAAGGTGTATACATCCTTCGGAGACATGTCCAGTTTGAATTTAACATTATAGCTGTGGCAATTATGCACGGTTGTGTTCGTATAGCAGACAAGTCTGTTAATACACCTCTTCAATTCTGAATTACGGTCAACTTTGGTGAAAGAATCGTACGTACCGCTATCAGTTCATGCTTTTGATATGTTCAAGAAGTGGAAGTGGATTGAGATCATTGTAGAGGGGTGTGAGTTCAACCAGAATGGATCGTCTGAATTAATTTCTCATGATCACTAAAGTGTCTGGAAGTATTGACTACTGGTATGCGGAAGCCACCGTTACATTGACCTTATCAAAACTGCACATACTGTCTCTACCAACGAGTGTGAAGAAATCCTTTGGAGTACAGTACTGCTAGTGTACTGTTTGACGGCATGCCCGAAACTGACCATGAGGTTTCACCCCCATTTTAGTTATAGTGAGGTAGTTGATGGCCAGCAGTTATAGGTAGCCAGAATAATGATTTTAAAGCACCGATGAGTGCCGATAATAGTATGTTGTATGCTGCCACTACTCTGGCTCTAGCCTCGTTTGATTGACTTAGCTCGTCACTTCTGTCCCAGTATCATATTTGTTAGTACATGATGCTTGACGTGATCCATATAGCTGGAATGTCACTCAGATTTGACGGTAGTCCTCGCATTCGTATAGGCCTTTCCACTAGCTCCTTTCGAACAGAAGCATTAGACATGAGTTGTCCCCGTGTTAAAACTCGCCAGAAATGCATTTTCTTTGGTTCCCGTCCTCGTAAGGCCACTGTGTTGACCATTGCGCTGTTGACCAATTCATCGTACACAAACACTCGGTAACCTTTGCGTGTGCATAATGTCCACATTCACCTCAACAGAAGAGGAGCACTTCACATCCCGATTGTAACATAAATATGCGATAGTTCTAACAATAACGAATCATGAGTCTAGTGCTTGTTCTCAAATGGGGTATGCTGAAATGTCTATCTGATTGTGAAAGCCACAACCAAATGTTAGTGCTTATGAGTTTATTGTCAGATTTTTTATTTTCCAACTGCTACCAGGTGCTTTTGTTGTTCATAGAACCCGAAGTTGTCGCTTGTTTGTCATACCACTCGTTTCTAAAGATGGCATCCATTGAGCGATGTGGACCGTTCGTTTGTTTTGTGACTGGCTGATTTCTTTAATAGCACTTTTCTATAAATTCTAGTTCTAAATTGCATTGTTTTCGCTGACTATGTTGAAGGCATTTGTGTGCATGTGCAACCTTTAGTAGCGCAGCGTTCTTAAGTTAAACCAAACAGTTCAACCGTAGAGTTCATCCGTGGCCTCCATGTTAACTGGACTATAACCCTGCACATTGTGAGTGTCAACTCAGCGTGCATTTGTGATCATCCAAAGCGAAGGAAGTTTTATCTGTTATTGTTGTCTTAGATAAGTTAGGGGTCACACTTTTATCTAGCAACCTGTTGAGTGACTATAACATCGGCTGCTATGTGTGCGTATCTCACTGGCCTAAGTTTAAAGATAATATTGATGTGTCCTTGATCGTACCATGCGACAGCATTAAATTACAAGGTGCGGGATGCAGGCTGTGCTCTTTTGAAAAAAAATCACACCAATGCCCGTTGTCAACATTCTTGCGGATAAAACCACGGTTGTGGTGTTTTTGGAGGGGGCAAATTATGTAACAAACAACATACTACTCTACTCAATTCATTTGCTTTTAACGAGCTTCTTGTGCGTTATGCTGTGACAGAATTTGAAATCAAACATGCCACTAGCCACTTCAGTGTAATCTTTATCCAAGGGTTGTGTTCGACTGAACGGGTGTTTGCAAACTGTACTCGCGTAATCTCTGTATAGCCTTTCTTTGTGATCGCCTCTATCTTGTTTGTATTTTGTCTTACATTATCAAAACTGAATCGTTTTGTCCGTACGTTTGATCCTGCTCCTCTTGACTATACCTGATGGTGTAATGTGACGCGTTGTCACTAGCTTTGGACCCTGTTGTGTGATTGAACATTGCTTTCAATTTTATCTTTCACACGATATTGACGTCCTGAATCGTGTATATGTTGAAAGACAGATAGTAGAAACACCCAACTTATCCTTGGACTCTGAATTTAATCCATTTGAAACTCACGTTGTTCAGTTCGGGTAACAAGTGTTCATTTCAAAAGCCATTTCTCATCCAGGAGACTTGTACAATTCATTTTTTTACACTTACGACTGTTTACTGAAAGTCGTTTCACCGGTGTTTTTTTTTGTTGTACGCACAATCACTCTCTACTTGTCAGAATTTTATCGGGTCTTGAACTGAACCTTCTCGCTCCAAACCCTTTTTTGAACTCGCGCTGATCAGACCTGGTGTTATCTTTTTCCGGGCTTGCTGTACTTCGTGTACGTCTTTCAGATCACCAAGTTCACTGTGGTAAGATCTGACTCGTGACTATGCTGAGTAGATTAATGTAGTGGCCTTATTTTTAAATATTTACCAGTGCTGTCACAGTAAGAAAGTGCATATTTCTGAGATCGTTTCGCTGATACTTGGCGCTTCCCGAGATATATGCAACCGCTCTTTTTTGCCCTTAGGTTGTAATTCCTCTTGTTCGCCTTGATTTTCCTAGTCCATAAGACGGCCAGCTGTGTCAAATTGCGTTCACTCTTGCGCGAAGGCAAGCAGCACTTTATCCAGACTATACGGATCAGACATCAAAAGTACATAGGTCTCGAACTTCACTGATTGCATTCGCTTTTTTGCATCTATCGCTAATTCCTTCGTCTTTGTCGGTTAGCGTACAAAACACACCCGAATCGTGTCGAGTCAATTCAGCTGGTGAGGGTCGTACGCGTTTTCAGGCTTGAAACGGTGAGTGAGCGAATGATCGGTATTCACCAAAGATTTTTGGGACGGCACTAGCAACAATGCATTGCTTTATCCATTCTGAACAAGTTACCACTGTGTTAGTACCCATAAACAGTTGTGCGGCAAGCTCACGCATAGGCAGTGTGCACTACACATGTAGTGTGCCTCAGTTCCTTGAGGACCGACGGTAGACTTTGTGCGGACTTTTCTTGCATCCGCTTTATTTTGGTGGTGGCTCGGGTTCAGATATCACATACGCAACACTGAGATGTATGAAAGTTTCTGATGCTCATATCCAAGCCATCATTACTGTAAAAGTTTTCTCACTTAGATAAACTCATGGAGGAGAACAAAGGAGGGAGTAGCCCGACTGAGATTCCAATTCACGATTCTCATATTAACAGCCGGCATCCAAATCCACTAGACCATCGATCCTATAAGCATCGGTTGAGGTCATTTTTTGTTGCCGGATTGCTTACACCCTTGGGTAAACAATGGACATATGACGTGCAGCGCTCAATCCATACAATTCATACGGATGTGCAAGGCACACTGTCATCACTTAGATTTGTTGCAAATTTACGGACGTTCATACTGGCTAAGTGATCACTCAACACTAGCGGGCAAAATAATTTGTCGTTCCTATGGGCGCTTCGGCGACCGCTGATAAATACCGGTCGCTCATCCGTGTACCATTTATCACCCGTCCCTACATGTTACGTTAATTCACCCACCCGACCTCGAAAGTGTCAGCAGTTCCGTATCTGGAGTGAATGTTTTTGCAGCAGGCTTCCTTACCGCCGACGGTTGACAGTGTGATCAAAGCAAAGTGGTTCACGTGTGTTGTCTGAAGCACAATCACTTTGTACTGTCGAAATGTTCATGTCATCCATTCAAATTCCTGAGGTGTAACCATGGCTCATTAGCTTGTTCTCCACAGCTCAATCGATCGCTAACTGATTTGGTGTTCGTTGGTCAGCATGCGGAGTTCGGTGGCATCGTTCTTATTGGAGTAAGCTAATGGAGGTCGTACGCATACGGATTGGACGCGGATGTGTAGGTCATGTCTTCACCTTGGGACGGATGCTGGCGCATCGAGATTCGTTTTCTCAGCCAACGGTCGTGATATTTCTGGATCCAAAGACTGCTTTTGACGCAGTTGCCTTGCACGCACCCTGAGGCTGTCCCTGTCGCAGGGAAGGTCCAGTGAAATGTTTCAATTTGTTAGCCGTTGTGTGCTCCCTCTGGATGCAGAGTACGCATTCATGGGCAGCCATCTCAGGCGTTCTCCCTGTCAAATGGCGTTCAATAAAAGTGTCTGAATACCCAATTGCTTTTCAATTTTATGATGGACAGTGTTGTGGAAGAAGGAGCACTGAGCGGATCTTAAAATGCAGCTTCAATCAGATAGTGGACTGACTGCTGTCGTTTTACTCGATTCTCCTGCAGAGAACATACAGACCATGCTAAAACGGTGAAATGATGATTGATCTGTATAGGATGCAGTTGGCACCCTTAAAATATAGTGTTGTTACGAGATTGGATGGGCACTGACCTTATTCTTGCTATTGCTGGTAGGCCGCTGAAAACTGTCGATCATTTCACCCACCTAGGTAATGCCATCTCGTCGGTGGGTAGTATTGCCGATGGTATGTCCACGAGAGTAGCGAAAACACATTTAGTGCATTCGCCAACATTCATCACTTGTGGCATCGCAAAGATGTCCCTTTGCCGATTAAAATCAGTTTCCAGTGTGTGTGTGTGTGTTCAGTTTTGCTCTGTGGATCCGAGAGTATACTGTGCCCATTCAACAACTTTGATGTTTCCAGGTGAAATCGTTTATTAGCATCTTTCGTTTTTCTTGTTACAATTTATTTGGTATTCGGTTGCCACCACAAGTCCAAGTTTTTGACCGTTAATTTGTCTACGTCTTTGAACACACCCATGTTCATTGCAAACTAAGAACCTATTACGGTGATCAGTCATTCGTCGAACCAGTCTCAGCTGGGCTTGGACTTATCTGGCTACTTGACCATAGTATGATTACTGTTGAAATCAACTGCTCGTCTTTGACATTATCCTCTTGCTTTCGCTACCGCCTAGTTCATTTCTACCTTTTTTCCGTTCGAAGCCTCGCTGTCTGATTTTTTGACATCATTCTCTTGCTCAGTTACAAATGGTGCCGTTTTGCGAAAGAATGCCGTGCACTTTAGCATCAACCATCTAGACTCAGATCGTGCTGTTTTATGTGCCTGTTTCATTCGTTCCCTCCCCTAAGGCCATGCTGGTAAATGCAAGATACTCGAGATATTCAAGCGAAGATGGTTCTTAGACTGTCCAGTTTGAGTCAAATGAGCGTGCCCAACAACGACTGGGAGCAAATCGCGGCAGCTGTGAAAACTTGTTCTGAGATGTGTTCTGAAGAACATATTCAGTCACGGTAGCACTACATTTCTGTCACATCAATAAACCTCATTATCAAGGGTCGCCTGTGAATATGACGACAGTCGTCGAGAACGTAAACGCAAGTTAACCAAAATCGTGCACAAAGACTGCTAACACTACTTTGTCAACAAGGGTGGAACAAGCATTTTTATGTGGGAATAACACCCAGTCGCGCCGATTTGACGTATAGGCTGAACAATTTGAGTAACAGTTCAGTCAGCGTCAACCAAAGCGTGGGCGACGGGACCCGAATGATCAGTCACTGCGTCCGAGACAGCCCTCTTCTCGCAAGCAGAAGTGGCCTTGTAGCCCAAGTTACTGAACTCTCACGGTGAGACTGGACCTTGACGTGGTGTGACGGCTTGCGCATCTCGATGACCTTTTGGGCTAAACTGGACAGAGTTACTCATACCAGGCAGGCCAACAGGTAGAGGTCTGACAAACTACAGTCTCCTGGTCCTCCAGGTTGGGGGTTGGAAGATGGTTGGCATCTCTTCCTGAAAAACG
>QNGE01002105.1:67218-87524 GCA_008508345.1 Paragonimus westermani
AGCGTGAGTTTGAGTGAAGTAGCTTGTTGACAATTCGGACAACTTAACGATGTTCACTTAACGGAAAATGCTTAATGCACCACATGGTAAAATCAAGAACAATTTTGCCCCTAGCACATCAAAACAGCGTTGTAACGAGGGTTGTGGGGACCAAGAAAGAGCGATTAGGTCGAGCGTTCCACTACAACGAATAACTTGCGAAATCTGTTAAATTCCTAACCAATTTCGATAGATTTTCACGCAGTACCCTTCTAACAGGACATCCACCGGCTATTTCTCCTCAGGGGGGTTGTACGAGTAAATCGATTATAGAAAGCCGAATTTAGAAAGTAGACACTTCAATACGTATGGCAAAAAACTGCAATAGTCGTCTGCCTTGATGCAGGCTGCAGCACAAATTCCGTCCCTATTTTATTAAAGAGCAGTCGAGATCACGTACAAAATGGAAGCAGCGCATAATTACCATACAGACCAACATGCCGGATGTAAGCACAGAATGCAATGATTTGTTCTTCAGTTTATCGTCAGCACCCACTTTTGATGTATCGATATTAGAAGAATCTGTTCAATGACGTCTGTATCCTCCATGACTTCGCCCGTAATATGGAATGTATCGACATCTAAATACATCTACGCTGACACCACCATCATGATAACGTTAATAGCGCCTCGGGCTAGCTTGTCTCATACAACCATGATACGAAGAGATGACAGTCGCTCGTGTATCAATGAGGTAGTTTGATCGACGGATTTCCATTTGTTGTGTGGTCATGATACAAACGCCCCAATGTCGACAGTCTTCCGCACTTCGTAAATCGTGCCTTATCAGATTGGTAGTATGGTGAAGACCAATTCCACCACAAGTATGAGAGACACATGATAATGTCGATTCGACATGGCTGGCAAGATACATGGCTGCTAACGCCAGTCAAGTACTTGAGTGCACTGACGCATCTGCTGAGTGACACGTAGGTTATAAAACCGATTCGTTTCACATACGCTCCTATATTGGAACCTACAACCAGAATACACACAGATGGCTCGTGCGAGTTGGACTGATGCTGAGGGCAGAAGATTGATTGAGCTGTGATCCACCACCCTGTGTATATCGTTGTGATAAATGTAAATATGTACTAGACGGTCAAGTTGCTCGTTTAGACACTTATTACCATGAACATGAAATCTAGTTTGGATTAATGGGACATCTCGGGAGTAGAAATTTTCTTCAAGACTACTGTTGCAATTACGTTCGTTATGGTGGGGATCTACTATGGGTGGATTGGTAGCTAACGGGATTGTCGTGTGGAAACTGTCTCATATTCATTGATTTTAGTTAGCACACAGGTCTGCATGTCGGCCAATTTAGTTCTACCGAAGGTTTGCTTCCGCTTTGGAAAAAACTCATCATTTTATGAGAATTGAATTCTGCAATCATAACATTCCGGTTTGAATCGGACGGTTAAACTCACGAAAATTGATTTCACACACTGAAAGTTAACGACAGAAAACCTTCCAGTTGAAAAACAAAAATCACGATGGCATCTACTAACGGCAATTAAGGTATCGATTATCACAAAGACTTTCACGCTACCAAACCTATGCGCGAAATTTTTGTTGAGTAATGATTTTCTTAATCTATATGGGAAGGCATATTTCCGAGGGTGATAAACTGCAAGTCCCTCGTTATGGAGTAGCAGCTACTCACGTAAGGCTATCGATTCTGTAATACGATTTAAACCAAAGTTGCAAACCTGTTACTACTTCATCGAAATATCATAACTTGCGGATAAGCGTTTTACATGCACTAGGATCGAACGGCTTCTGATAGAAAAAACATAAACGAACCACCCGGGTCTCCTTAGAGGACCTAGGGGTTAGGCACAACGAACGGTCGACATGGAAGGGTAGTGGCTGTGGACTACACCCACACCATAGACTGGTTGACTAGCCCGATGGCTATCAACTTCCGAAAATCAATGGAATGATCGAAAACATCCAGTACAGTGTGACTATCACCTTGGATCTTTAAGTCGCTTATCATCAAGTTCCCATTCGAGATACCAGAAAAAGTAGTATGATTTGGAAATCTACGGGAACGTCTACGAACTCTGTACATTTAACATAAGTGTCACCAACGGAATCATTTGACTTCGTTGGTAACCAATAACCCTTGACAGAAAGTCATCTGTATTGATAACATCACAATCAGTGGTCGAAACCAACAACTCCATGGTGAAGACTTACAAACAGTTCAGCAGTATAGCGTGGAAATACAATGTGACGACTATTGAAGACAACATCTATACCGTATAGGAATTGTGACTGCTGGACGGTAATCCCCAGAATGAGTGCGGTCGCTCTTGATTACCAATCTCCCTAACGAAACGATTAGCAATTTGAGTCATAACTTGATTCCCTTAATAATCGGATCGGTGTCCCGATTGAATCGAATACCGGAAAACAGTTCGGTTGAGTCGAGCGAGAGGACTAGATACCAGACCCTAAGTATCACACTGCACAGACCCCCGATAGATCGGATGAGTCAATCGATTCTACGCGATGCAAGATCACGACAACAGAGTAAATATGACCACACGGTTTGGGGAGATGCGAAGTACTGTACTTGGCTGTATTTTTAGGATCGGGTCAACACATTTAGCATACCCTACTTTTTTGTTTTATCGCCCCAAATGCCGGGGTACATTATTGCTCGAGTTGTTTCGCCTCAACAGACGTATACTCAGTGAACTAGAGAGAATGCCGTAAAGTAACTGTTAGGGTTGACACACATGTCACAATGTTGACATATGCACACTTGCTAACGATATCTTCTGTTATTTCTTTAAAACAGCACATTCCTTATTGTATGTGAGCTGAACTGTTTATTTCATGGCATTAGTTTGAACATTTGACAACTTGAGAAAATCCACTCTGTCAGATAGTCAAAACACACAAGAACATACTCGATCATTTTGGTGATCTCCAGATCAGTGAGTACCGAACTTGTGAGTTCAAACAACACAGACGGTCATCATTGAAAGCACAGAAAAGGTGAGAATTTCTTAAGAGTCGTTTTCTCGTAACGGCAAGTATCAGTGACGAAGTGTGCGAATATAGACACCCACGTACACACACACACATACATGGGCCGATGCGGCCAAGTTCATTCGCTCATACACAAAGAATAGCAAACGTGCGGTCAATCGTGGATGGGTGCGTGTTGTGTGTAAAATTCACCTGCCAGTGGCGTAAAGTGTGCTGTGGAGTGAATCACTTGGCTTGATCGATAAGCTGAGTACTATCGTTAATGGATAGGTCAAGTGTGGGGGGATTGGCGATTGTCAGTCTGCACACTGTTTGTGGCCTGATTTTGAGTTAACAAAGCTTCAGGTGATTGTTACACGGATAACGACGAAAAGAACAGGCATAACAATTGTAACATTTGCTACTGACTGAAGATGAGTTGATCCGTAGAAAGTTTTGCGGAAACCGAAAAGAAAAACACAACGTTCAGCGCATTACTCTGGATTTACTGTGCTAAGTGGTCAAGAAGTCGATGTCAATTCGATCAGAATCTGTTGAAGAAGACATCTCCCAGCGCTCGACAACTAATGAACAGTTCCGATGCTTGGTCTTCAGTTGTAGCCTGCAATCACCAAGCCATGCTGACCTCCGTATCAGACTCTTGGCTAAAATCGACCAGGAGCTAAATGCCAATTTGGAACAAATTGTAGACGAATGCAAGAGGTTGGTCAACCTCGAGCACGACCCAGCCATGATCCAGCTCCAGGATTGCTTGAGTCTCTGATTCTGTACCCGGGACACGTGGCAACTCTACCCGGGCAGTCAACCGGTCTTTTTCCCCAAACGGCTGATTCCCTACGCGGCCCTGCCACTCGTAGACCAAGAACTTAGACGACTGGAATAGCTTGGTGTCTTGGTACTGGTCTCTTACTCTACGTGGGCCGCCCCCCATTGTCGTATTGAAGAAGTTTAACGGATCCATCCTGATCTATGGTGACTTCCCAACTGGTCTCAATACCACGTTAGAAATAAACCGCTATCCGCTTCCAGTGCCTGAGGACATATTCACTATGCTTAACGGCGGCACCGCTTTGCCAAACTGGACTTGGCGGAGGCGTATCTCCAACTCGAGGTAGCACCAGAATTTCGTGAACTACTTACAATCAACACGCATCGAGGCCTTCTGCAGTATACCAGACTACAATTTGATGTCAAACCCGAGCCCGCCATTTTTAACAAGTAACCGACGTGCTGATTACTGACCTGCCGGGTACAGCATTAGCATAAGGAGGTGGACAACTGATGAGCTCCGGGGCCGAATCGCCGCGGTTCTCCAAAGCGTCCAGAAGTATGGGTTCCGGTTACGAACAAATAAATGCCAATTGTTTTGGTGATCCATCAAGTGTCTGGGTTACATTTTTGATGCTGCCGGTCGCCACCCAGATCTCGAGAACATTCGTGCAATTCAACAAATGCCGGCGCCCAAAAAATGTACACACCTCGGTCCTTCCTTGGCCTCATCAGCGGCTACGGTGCCTTCCTTCCAACGTTACACGATGATCGGGTCCCGTTCAATTATTTGCTACAGGACACTACATGGTGCCGGCCCTCGATTGCTATAGCTCCTTCACTCGCCTAAAGACGATGCTCAGCTCCGACCTAGTGCTGGCGCACTACGATCCAACCCTGCCAATCGTGATCGCAGTCGACGCTTTGAATTGCGATGTCAGACGGTTCTGAGAAGGCAATTGTCCACGCCTCCCGTACACTTAAATCCGCGGAGAGCAATTACGGTCAGATCGACAAAGAGGGATTCACCAACAATTTCACGGTAAAAAAGTTTCACGAACTCCTATACAGTCGGCACTTCCCTGCTAGCCGACCATAAGCCGCTACTGTCCATTTTGGGATCGAAGAAAAGCATCCCCGTTTACTCCGCCAACCGACCGCAGAGATGGGTTACAACTTTACTAGGCTACGACTTCGACATTAATTACGGCCGCAGTGACCAGTCGAGCAGATGGTCCGTCGCGCTCATCAGCAACCAGCATGTGTCTGAGGAAGATGCCGTCATTGCTATTCTGGCAGTGGTGGAGGATGTTCGCCGACAGCTCGCAGACGTTAGTGGTAAAATTCCGGTGACTGTCATCGACATCCGGCGGGTCACAACACTGAGTCCGAACCTTACCCGGGTCATGACGTTCGTCCGGACCAAATGGCCCACGGTTGCTCCAGCTGGTTGAATCAGTCAATTTTACCGTCGACGTGACTCGTTGACGACAGTAGATTCCTGAAACGTCTTTTCCGATCACGTGGTCATCCCAGCCACTCTTCGTCTTCAGGTGCTGCGACGGTTCCATTCTGATCATCCCGGCACCAACAAGATAAAGGAAATTACCCGCGGTTACGCGTATTGGTTCGGCATGGACGACGACATCGAGGAGCTGGTGAAACAACGCTCAAGATGTCAACAGGCTGCCGAGCGACCAACCAGGCAAGATCCTCTATCTTAGCAAGCATCCAGGGTTCCACGATCGCGCCTCCACTTGGAAGTCGCTGATCCCAACAGTCTCGCGTCGGACAATGGGACACAATTCACGTCTTCACACTTCAAGGATTTCTGCCGTCGTTCACTCATGCAGCACACTCGTTCCCCACCTTATCATCCACAGTCTAACGGCCAAGCCGAACGTTTCGCTGACACCTTCAAAAGGGCGCTCCTCAAATCTCGCGAGGAAGGGATCACAGACGAGATGCTACAGGATTCCCTGTTCGTCTACCGCACAACATCCAACCTGACAACTATCGACGGCCGATCACCAGCCGAAACTCCTGTGGGTCGCAAACTTCGCACGGTCCATCACGCCCTCATTCCGACGAATGCGCTAACACAAGCGCCCGGCCCAAACTTCAACAACCGTTTCGCTACCGGAGAAGCCGTTTACAAGCGTGACTATAGACCGGATCACAACAGTTGGACGGATGCATCCATGAGTGCTTGTCATGGGAAGATGTATGACGTTTCTGTCAGTGGTACCATATGGAAACGTCATCGATACAAGTTGCGCCCTCGGCACACGAACGCGAAAGCAACAGACGCTCAGCATCTGCTTCTGCTGGACATCTTGTTGAACACATTCGCAATTCCGGATGCACTCACTGACACAGTTCCATCGTCCTATGCAGCTGGATCCTCAGACAAAGTGCTACAGATAACGGTCATCTCAAACAGATGTTGGGGTGAGTCTATTTTCCCCCAAACAGGTTTAATTTTGGAGATTTCTTTGAAAATGAACTTGTGAATTTGAATTGCACTTTCGCGCCATAGCGTGCTGAAACTTACTTTTAGCACGTCTTTTCTTCCGTCCCTGATTGGCCCATTTCACTTTTAATGTATCAACGCATGTGGGATTCTTCAAGGCTGTACAAAAACCATATATACGCAAACGCCGGTTTATGTTGTTTTTGGTTTGAGAGCAAACACATTCTCGACTAAAGTTCGTGGTCCTCTGTGTTCCTCTGGTGTTTTCGGGTACTGTGAAGCTCTGTGCTATATGTCCGTGATTCGTACATTCGTGCACTAGCCATTTTTCGTTGTAGTTGACCGGTAGGTCATAACAAGAAACTGTCTCTGGTGGCGTGAACTTTGGAAAGTTCCGAATACTTGCAATGGACAATTCTTGATAACAGCGTCATGCAAACAAACGTATAAAATACTTCTTTGTACGAGCCGCCATCTAGTGAGAATTCCGGTGAACACAATGAATTGCAGAGTACAGGTAAAGAAACGCGACCGGTTCGCTGAGCAGAAGTCCGAGAGATAGCATCAGTCAGTATGAGGACTGCATTCATGCACAGTTTCACCAACACCCGAAATTTATGCAGCTCTATACATGCTTTTGGAAGTAACAGCAGCAACAGGAACACACCATCTGCTCTGGCGTATGCTAGAAGATCAAATGGTTTAGCTATTAGCAAAGGGTCTCACAGGAAGACTGACACAATACGGCCACTCCTACCGTAGTAAGAAAAAACCGGGTGGAACCAAGTGTAACGAGTTAATCATACAAGGTTGCATTCTAGTTCATATGAGTCCGGTTAACAGATCAACTTACTAGTTTGACAAAATAATGATTAATTAAACTGCAATCAAGCCCTCATGCGAAGGCTGGAGGGTCTCATGTTGTTCAAGCATAGACATGGGCTCGAATTCCCGAAAAAATGGATGATGTTCCACGTCGAAATCGTAAGGTTTAATATTCCGTTTGCATGCAACAGACCTATTCCAACTAGGTCATTACACCAAAGCGATGAGATATCACTGTTTTAACATGATGGTATATTGAGAAGTGTGCGCATTGTCCAAAGAGACTCAAAGAAGCAGAAGTCGAAAACCTTGTACACACACCGCGTAACTCGAACACTCACCTGCTGATTGGTCGCGTAAGGCATGTTTGCGGAGGCATTCAAGTTGTTGGACATGGGGAAAGTGGGCGAAATAAGCAGATCCGAACCAGATCCTATTGGGCCATTGACTGTCATGATTGAAAGGTGAGGATCCCGAGTGCCCGAAGACATTGGTCGATTCGTGAGGTAACAGCCATCCGGAATACCGGAAGTGAGCTGGAGAAAGGTGACAAATCCATGATAAATAACTCCCTGGATCAGCCGTTAAGATTGCCGAAACCTCGGTATTGTGTCAGTGAGGAGCATGTGTGTGAACCAAGCAGCATAGTGAAAAAGAACGATACAAACTGAACGCCACTCAAACTCGACTCCAGCTTTCACGTTCAAAAACTTCCGTAATGTATGTCTCAGTGCACCGTGCTCAAAGCCGTATAATTGTAAGACGAGTGAAACAATTATTTGAGCATTAACAGCATGCAAACAGTTATTCCCAGCGACCACCATCGAAGTGGTGGACAACTGTTTCGACCTGATTGAGTCTCATCAGCACCAGATACACCAGGAAATCGAACCCACGATCCGTGAATGAGCAGCAGATTGTGATCCAAACACTAGACCACAGGGTCACGGGCACTAGGGTTGCAGGAAGGTATGTCCTTGTCTGTTGCGCTTCCACCACTCGTTAATAGGCTGAGATCGATCAGCTGCCTTATGGTTGGGCTGCAAACGAGCAACTATGCGCCAAAGCTCCAAAAGGGATTGTGGAAGGGATCCTGAAAACAGTTTCTCAGCCCCTTCTGGGGCTGTGATGGATGCTTGCCCGTCTGTAGTCCAACTATAAAACAGCTGATTGATTTCAACCTATGAGCTGAAACAGGCGCAACAGCTAAAGAAACCAACAGCATGCAATTTTAAATTAACCTTTAGAGGTGGTGCCTCCATCACGCTTAAGTTGAGATCAATGAAGTGGTAGTCGACACGATGTTCTAACGAGTATGTGGACTGGGATTTAACTCGTCGTCCAGATAAGGATACCAATTAATGATGAGCTCGAACAGGAGCGCAGTTGGAGTTTAATGGTGTTTCTCTTCGAAAGGGACTGGCCAGAAAAGTACAAAAAGGCAGTGACCATATAGGAGTGACATTCCAACTTAAAACAATCAACAAACCCGAATTTGGGTGTGTGAGAATAAAAAGTTGCAATCAGAAATATGATCACACTGAAGGGCGAGATGAGCGATTTGAGAAGGTTAGAACGCGTCGAATCATCAGATCGGAACGTCTCACAATATGGCATTCAGGCAGAAATCGGCCAATGAACATAGGCAACGATAAACATGTAAGATATGAATACAGTGTGTGACACTTGTGGTCAATCTTATGTGAAAAACATGCATGAATCAACAGAGGGTCAGTAGGTCACAGCAATAACCGGGCTTGAGGTTAAGACCTGGACAATACTATCAAGTCGAACTACAGAAGCTCGCGAACAAAGTTGGACTCATTTGAGCAAACATTAGGCAATAAATCCAGATGATAGTGAGGACAGTGTGGTCAATGAAAACTCGGGACAAGAAGCACGGGGCAACCTAGCACTGGATCAATGGGCTGACTTCCTCGTCTAACGGTTCAAAATACCGATTTTGCGTGAGCAATATCGTCAATAAGCGGTCAAGTGGAAGTGATTAAAAAAAAGAACTCTGCCGAAGACAGTCTAGGCGCCGAAACAAAAACACGTGGGGCATAATCATCATCCATTCAAAAGAGGAAAACGCTTACTTTAACGATAAGGAAAACAGAGCCCGAATGAGATAACAGGACAATGCATCTCTGATTTGCTTCGACTGATGGACTTATGTGTATCTGATCTGGGATTTGTTAAAAAACGTTGCTGATGCAATCGATGTTTATACAACGAATCGCCACTCCAACCAGTACAACACAATAGTATATACACTGCTATGCAACATATGGTGTGATGAAAGAATGTGGTTAAAAGCCCAAAAACAGGAAAAAACGCGAGGTTTTCGACACGTGACCTTTGTGTGTCTGATAGTCAAGAAACATGTTCGATCGAGTTAAGCTCACACATTCTCACAATGTGAGATACCAATATTGTCCGAAATATTACCTTTACATCCGTTTCCTGTCCTCCCATAGTCATGCAGCCATTCATGGTACCGATCACTGCCGACTGACCATTGATGAGCAAACCACCAGCACATCCAGGTGGTGTAACCGAAGCATGCGATCCACAACTGGCCATCGAATTAAACATGGGCTGCCCGACTGATCCGGTCGCAGTAGGTCGTAAACTCTTGCCAGTGACCACAGGGGAGAAGGATGCACACGGATTAGGTGAACCAGACGAGGGAGCTGAAGAACAGGGTGGAAGTTGGGACGAATGGGATGGACGCTGTTGTTGAGGTTGGACGACACATGGATGCATCCCCATACAGTTCGATCCGAGTTGCTCCTTATTAGTCAACGGAGATGATGGATCCATAGGGCGTGACAACATGGACACAGATTGCGGAGGTGCACCAACAACTGTGTGCGTTCCTGTGCGGAAAGAGACTGAAGGTGACTGAACATACGGCTGACCAACAAAGCCGGTCGCTGCGTAATTAGCAGACGCACTGGTAATCCTAGGTTGTTGGGAAGCATACACAGGTGAAGGTTGAATCCCAGGAGCCATGACTGAGGGACGTCCAGCAGGACCTGGGACATTTTGGATAGACATTGGCTGAGACGGCCCATAACTAGCTACGGGGAGCATGCTTGTCTTGTTCAACATAGGGGACATGGTTACGGGTATTCCGGAGTTTGACATTGCGATTGAATACGGGACCTGAACGTTGTGTCCACCGCCAGGACCACTACCGACTGCAGTGACCGATTGCAAAGGCGTGGCTCCGGATGGATATGAATTGTACATAGATTGGGAGGAAAAACCTGGGTAGACGAGAAGAAAGGTGGAGATGAGCAAGATTGTAAAGTACCCCCGGTGTACCCACTAAATGTGCATAAAGGCAGCCAGACACACGGATATCACAGAGACAAGAAAAACGGAGGAATAATATGACAAACAAATACAAACACAGCTGCAGGAAGTGAATGCAAAGAGTTACATAGAGCACAGGATGAATTACCACAATTAAGCACCATGTTTTGGCGTATTTGATAGAAGTAACCAATTTAATTTAACTCCTATGCTTAACTTCGTCTTTATAACGCACGCTTGAGGCAAGGAAACTCGTATGAAGGAACAACCATAAGTAACGTTGTGTTGGAAATGTCTGTTTTGCAAGCGCACAGGTATAGTACTTCTATCATTCAGAGGCAGAAACAGGATTACAAGAAAATAAACGGCGGCTGAAAGTTTTCGAAGCCAGAGAGCCAATATAAGGTAGGTTAGTGCTTCACTGATACCATAAGTGTTGTAGGTCAATCACAAGAGCCCAAACTACTGCAATGGACTGACCACCACACTAAACAAACTGTCAGCGCCAATGCAACTACCCAAGCACTGAAACTTCTCAAAAAATGGCAAACAAAACTACAACACCCCATAAGTCCATTAACATCATGTTTGTGCAAAACTATGAATAGGTTGAAGTTTTCCTGTTCATTAGGAATTAACTGAACCCGCGGGCAAACAGCACATATAAAAATACCATTTGAATCTGGAAGGCTAGGCGCTGTGCGCGAGCCAGCGGATCGACCTGGTATGGTAGTCTGTGGCAAGATCGTCCGACCATTGCCCGAGGAACCCATAGATGAGCCTCCAGAGGGAAGACGTTGGGGCGGGAGCTGAGTTGAAGCGGACGGCGGCGGTCCGACAGAGTTTGGACTCGGACCGGATATCAGCCCGTAAGAGGAGGGCATAGACATATTCGGTCCGTTTGTCAGACCGACATTGCGTGTGTAGCCAGTGGTGGGAAGATTTTGTGAAATTAGTTTCTCGTGGTTCGCATTCATTAAGTTTGAGTACTGGGCTGACTGCTGAGTTTGCGGGAATACATGGGGCAGTTGGCCTCCTGAGGTCATAATATCCGTAGACAGTTGGGCAGAATAGGGTGCAGACTGCACCGGGAGTTGTGAATAGGCTGCCGAGACGGGATAAGTGGAATGCAGTTGTTGGGAGAATGTTTGAGGATTCGCGCTGCTCAAGACGGCAGTGGGACCATTGGATGGGACTGGATAGAGACCCGCTGGTGTTGAAGACATAGTTTGCATCGAAGCAGGAGGCTGATTGGTCATAAGTCCGAATCCGAAACCATCGCGCTCCCCATACATGTCCGTCGGGCCAATCGGAAGACCGGATTGGATAACGGGAGGGTACGCACATGCAGGTCTGTGGAAGTAAAAAGAAAGACAAAGAGGGTAGCGACAAAATCCACACATGACTGCCCAATACACACATCTTCATCACTATCACCATGATCACTGAAATTTGACCACCACTCAATCATAGAAAAAATAAGCCCCAGTTTAAAGATAAGAGAGAGCGATGAACCTAACTTCTTGGAAGCCCTATATCAAAACTTAAACAGTCGACGTTGAGATATGCGAACCTTAGAGGCAACCTAGTTGTGAGCAACAGAGAGAGGGAAAGGAAGCAATCAGACAATAGCTGCCTTGCAGGCTTTCGCTGCCTCGTCCTACCAACTGCATTGACATTACACACAGCTCGGCCTAACGAAAACACTCGTCAATGAGCCTGAATTGCTGTCATAGCCCGTAAGGTCTTCAGCCAGAAGTCAAGTGGACCACGAGGACCCAGGCCCAAGAGAACAGCAGCTCCTTTCTCCGAGTCATTCGTTGGCCATCATGTACCTCACATTCGTGTGCCAGGGACTAGGCTAAAGACGCACAGTGTAGTATGATGATAGGTCGACGTTGATACATAACCTAGTCATCTCAATCTGTACATTTCGAGTTTTCATAACAAAAACCTCCTTTTCTATTTGTTTGATTATTCCTTGATATCAGACAGGGCGTACGAGTGGACGCAAGCATCGATAACCAAAGAGATCAACAAGCCTCAAACCATCAACCATGAGAGTTTAAGCTCTGCAGTCTTGAAGTAAAATCATCTAATTGTGATGCGAAGGACGCAGTGGCCTCGTTACGTGAGACGGCTTTATTAAGTCAACCACATCACAAGTTGTGGAAATAGGATTTCCTTCGTTAAGACTATGTCACCTGAATTGTAGCCCTTCGTATGCAGATAAAACGATCAACGTTCTCCAGAACTTCATTGTCTAGTCTAGGACGGCATCATCACAGTCCTCGCATTTTGAGCCTGCAGAGTACATCCCAAAGGGATATTATCCAACAAAATTTGTTGCGTGAAGAGTGCTGAGCACTACCTTACTGTTAGCATGTGTCAGGACAGCCCTGCATTAGTTTGTCCATGACAAGCATAGCTTGGTGTGGAGTTTGACAATTCCAAGTAGACCCTAATCCGAGTTGATGTGTCGCGGTTGGGACCCACATATAGTTGGGTAATTTGTAGATGAGTCAACGAGGTATGATGGGTATCAATGATTAGGCAAACTCTCTTGTGGTGCAAACGGATTCCTCTAGCTGCCTTCGTAATCATTGGAATCATAAGAGATTTACCACCGTTGAGACGGGCATTCTCAGATGAATAAAGACCTTCACGAATAACTCATGACCTTTCCTGGACAGTGACAACGAGCAACAGTCCAGGCCAACAGCTCTGAAAAGTTTCAATGTTATGGCACAACTGCAGGTCTCAGTTCGGACAGGTGAGTAGAGGCTGACAGACGAGAAAAAACTGTGAAAATGGGGAAGCTAAAGTAGCGAACCAGATGAGTTGTCCATCAGTGTTTTGTGAAAGAGCTCTCTTAGCTTATCATGAACAAGCGAGCCAACTATGTTTTTGGGAATCAAAACGCATACGTTGGAGCAACTTACCAATAGTTTCCGATAAAAAACAGCTCCCATTAGCTTTTTTGGTTAGCACCTTGTTTTATGAACAGATTGCGTTTAAGATTCGTTCTCAAATTTCCTCTTAGACTGATATGTGAACAGCCTGCCGTCCGTTAAATTGAGGAACGAATTGACAGCGGACGATAGCATGGCTCAAATCCACCTAGGTGTTTCAGTAATGTCGGCAACCCTAGTGTCATAGTATGTGAATTGTCTAATGGCGTTTGGATTTATGCAAAGCGTGGCTAGTTCGAAGCTGGGAGCACTTATCGCCAGCCACCCCGAGACAGATCACTTGGAACGATTTCACCTAGCAATCGTACGCACGGCGTTTATCGAAATGATACACGTGAAGGCGGGAAGGCACGAGCGTGTCCACGAAGGGGTGAATGCACTCTGCATCCATGCATTCAGTCATGCTAAATAGTTGCAATGGTTGCGTATCTGTGAGGAAGGTGTTCACCATGAACCGCTTATGGCATTTGTTGCTTGCCAATGATTGCTCGTGTGCGATGAAACCGCCATACAATAAACGACGTGTATCGAGAAAAAAGATCAAAAACAGCCACCTGGAAATTATCGTACCTAGCGTAAGCCCTTGTAATCGAGGCTAATATATGGCCCCGCGTCGTACGCCACCCCACTCCCCACTTTTAACATGGAAACTGGCTGGAACAGACAGCACAGCAACAAGTAGCGATTGAGGCATGAAACGGCTGGCGTTAATACTTGCCTCCGTCAACTCAGTGTGTCTTCTTGAGTGGGCACGTAATACTATCTATGATCACGTATTAAAGCTCTTGTTATATGTATAAAAATGTACTTTGGCATTTAAGCCAAACGTCACCTAGCAAGCCATATGATAACACAAACAGCTAACAGAGTGTGTATGGACGGAAAACCGCTTAAGTAACACATCACGGTTGTTCGCCGAGTTGACTGATTAGCTTGCAACAACTCAACAATCTCCACCAAAAATCGTTCATAAATTTGATGCAACCGTACGGATACTGTCAGATTGAACCCGCAGACGCCAGGTTGACACTAGATGTTGAATGTATCGCACTGGCTGGGATCTTTGTGAGACGCTGAGTATGATTGGTGTAAAACAACAGAACAGATGGCAGCCCATCAAGCATAATGATGTGAATAATACTGTTGTTTAAAATGGCGTAAGTAATGAACCGGGGGCTGTGTCACAGATGCTGCCCTACCGTCACTTTCAACCCGGTTTTTTGTTCGAAAGAAGCAGTCACTTTGCTTCCGCACTTTCAAATTTAGCAAGTACGTCCTATTCCAGTCTCTTTTCATTTCCAAGTCACGATTTACTTGTTTTTCATCGTCATATGACAGCAGTGTTAAAAATTGCATGGATGTTGATTTCAGTATATAAACAGACAAAAATGCATCACACGTGTGCACGAACGCAAAACAAGCGATAACAACACGGTAAGATGAAAGAAAAAGGTGAACATTCCAGTGGAATCACAATAGTTCAGCTTTAATCCTGCACTCGGTTGTATTTAATGGCGTGGCGCGCAAGCAAACAACTTAACACATGCTCAACGTGAATGGAAATTCAATTATTTAGCCATCAAGGGTGAGCAAAACTCATTTTGAAGTTGAAGCACAACTCAATCGGAGTTGAACCAGAAATACGCCGGTTGCCCAAAAAGTACTATTACTCCCGAGGAAAAACGGGTTAAACGAGGACAGACACATTCGTGAACCAATCACTAGAAAAGTTTGTTTAGGTTGAAGAAAATCCGAGAGGCGATTACGGTCACGCTGGCGCTCACGGTAAAAAAATAATGTTGTCAGAAAAGAAGGTTCTGGAAAAATCCTTAATTCTGCGTTGAACCATGAACAGACCCTGAAGATGTTTATGCATAATCATCTACTTCGGGAACTATGTTGCACAGTGGTACTAGGGTAATGGCTACACTCAACAAAGCAGAATACGACTATAGACACTGTGACAGCCGATCTACGGAGACACGCTATTCAGAATACCGATGTGAGGCTCAACTCAGACAATCGAGAACCGTTATTGCGAACCGGTAAGCGTATGTCCATACCACTAAACCGAGGAGCATACCTACGTACCCTCGTTCGAGAAAGAGGGACACTCGAACCATAACTACGATCACTATGATGCTATGTGCGTGGGCGATCGATCGTCCGTGTGCGTGTCAGGTGAAAAACGCTGCTTCTCTGTCCTTCGCTGGCCGCTTAAGTTGTCAGGCCAGGCAGTCACACACACAGCGTCCGAACGCACCAGCATCAGACGTGTGGTACAGCCGCACACAGGCGCGCGCGCGTTTGTTTGCGAAGTTAGTGTCATTCTGAACACCGGCACGGCACGATGATTGCGGAATCGGACATCGGGAGGGACATGAGACAAGCAGCAAATATACGTGATAATACTCATGCCGATACATGACCAGATTTATTAGGAAAAGCGGAAGAACAAGCGGTCAAATGAACAAGCTCTGAGACGGAACGGCAAACAGCAGCAGGTCTGGTTCGCATGTGGCGCGAGCACAAGCTGATATGACAGCGGAGGAGGTGAGACGAAGTTTTGGTGAAACGGCTGGTGCACAGTTCTGAGTGATCGGGTATGAGTTGGTAATTACTTATCTGTCAAATAAAGCGAGAGGAAAATGGGCAGGAATCCAAGGAATTTTAGCAATATCACCTGACCGTGGCAGTGTTAGGGCACATAAATGGACGGATGGAAACGGGGACAACGTGAGATACACACGGAAGAGGTGACAAACCGGGAACAGAACGAGAGAAACGCACGTGTGTACATGAGTCCACACACACACACACACACACACACACACACGGAACGGACGCGCCCCAGCCACCTTCTCGCTGTCATGACAACCATAACTGCATTGGTCAGATTCTGCTGCTTGACAGTGCATTCGTGTGATAGCAGCCAGATTTTGCTAACATCGGACAAACACCAGGCTGATCGACCAGGGCTCGGCAGAACAGGAAGAGGATGGGAAAAACACTTGTAAGAGCCGAATTAGTCCGTAAGCAGAATAAAACCTTGTAGGCAGGATTCAATCAGAGGATGTACGCACAACTGGCTAAAAGTCGAGTGACAGGTAAAGGAATGTTGCATAATAAGACGATCTGCCTCAGCCGATGAACTTCACAAAGTGGAAAGATCTATAGCATTATTCAACATCGTCATTATTATCCCAGCAAACATGAGCCTCATCAGGGGGTACAGTGGTTCGGACCGCCACTCACATCAACAGTAACGCGAACCATCTCAGAAGAAAAGGTTACTAAGATTGTTAATAATTAATAGAAGACTAGGTCCAAAAAATAGAAATGGTATTGACTGCGTCACACCGCCATCTCGAATAGCGTCTCCAACCAGCGATTCGAGTGATCACAAGAACCCCACCCAGACAGGCGACACACACCCACTTAACTCAATGGAACAGTCAGGACCTTCATACTTCGTGAACGCGTTGTTGCTTGATCACCATCCGGTTTCACCTAACTGTTGGTAGTCCCAGCATATAATGTCCCGTACGATAAACACTCAACTGGCCTGCGCAGTACGGCAACACCCAACCATCGACCGACTGATCGCCCATCCCGAGCGTTCCGCAATATTCACTGCCGAACGGTCGTGTCGCTCATGCCATCAGTACACCATTTACCCGATGGAGACACCGGTGGCCAAACACACCAAATCTGCCCATGTCTTCGTTCCCAACAGGCTATGATTCCGAACCACAGAGCAAAACAGAACACACACACTACACACCTTTCGGCAAAAACCAAACGTAGTTTCGATGCCACATATCACGCAGATTGACGGAGGCAACTTGCGTCCTTGCTATCCTCGATGATACCACAACAGCATTGTTACAGGCTAACGAGATAATGCTACCCAAGTATATGAACGCGAAAACAGTCTCGAATGGACCGCCTGCAATGAGCAAGGTAGGAGTGGGAGTGCCCCAATCTTCAAGAAGCACTCTGTACTTTGGACGTGCCAAGCGCATTCCATACAAACCAGCCCGGTCACTCACTCATCTTGTTCAGCATGGTCTGCACGTCTTCGACAGACGGGCTGGCTAAGTAAGACAATATCATCCGCATAATCCACGTTCGCCACTCTGACACCGAGAAGAAGCTCAACACCAACTTCACCGGGTTCCTCAAACACACCTTCCAGAATGTCGTCCATGACTAAATTGAACGTGAGGGGCGGGGGAGATCGGATGCCCTTGACGAACACCACTAGAAGTGGTGAACGTCACAGACAACTGGTCATAAACCCTCACCCTGCTTGCAGAATGGGCACACAGCGATCTCAACAGATTCACTTATTTCCCTGGTGCTCCGGCCCGAATAAGGCAGTTCCAGAGAACGTTGCGAGCAACCAAATTAAGAGCAGGCTTCTGCTGTCTATGAGAATGCCGAAGCTCGAAGATCTGCCGCAAGGTAAAAATCTGATAAACGCACTCATGAACGGACTGGAATCCTGACTGCTCTTCACGGAGCTGCACCGAGTGTACCGTGTTTTACCGATTTGTCAGTCATCCCAGTTTTACTTGTGAGAGGCTTCGTAGTGCAAACAGTCGGTATGGTGCCACGCATACGCCGTCACTCTGTGGACCTCACTTAGAAGAGCTACATGTGTCAACCACCATCGCTTTATAGGCTTCGACAGTATCGGGACCGATGCGGTTGCACTTGTGTCTGTCATCTACGACCAACTTTGGTATAGGAAAACACGCTTACGAGATCGTATTTAGTATCCTCTGTAGGTTGTATTCTGTGCTCTGACTGTAGCATATGGACGTTGCGAGAGCTCAAGTAATCTGTCGACCATCGTTTTACACTGACAGACAAAAAAGCCGTAAAAGTAGAAGTCTAGATTAACCACAAACCATTTTTGTCACGTGATAATGCAACTGAGAAGTTCCGCGATCTACAGGCCGAAAATCTTACATAAACGGTCGTTTCTTGTATACAAAAAGTGTATTAGCCACAGGCATATTGTTGTCTAAGTTCAACTAACAGAAAAGGTTAGTTATTTTGTAATACGAAGGACTTCAGAATCGGTTCTGAAGAACGAAAGGTAAATTGGTTTATGGAAGGAGGTTTAGCTAACATTGACGCGGTAACAGTAATTTCTACAATAATCTACTAGTGTTGAGACCTAATATTACAACTTAAATCGATTGAGTTATCGTTGGAGAATTACAATTTTTCAAATAAAATACACTACTTTATACTACTCACCGGTTTACGGACATTTTGGTTTTCCCCTGTAGATGTCTACCCAGAGGAAAAACACCGTAAGTGAAGTCAAAAAAGCAGCTGTGGCATTAAAACATGATAAAAGCCGGTTGCGACTGGTAGAATCGCTGCGTGATTGTTCAAGATTTTCTGCTTGATGATCAACCAATGCGGATTTTAATGATCATAGTCCAATTCAGAAACAACACACTTGTGGTGAGATGACAAAAGGCTATGCACAGTTTATTAAAAGGAAAATTGCAAACTAATTCCGGCGAGCTGGGTTTATTTTATTCCACTAGACCGACTACCTTGCATGATTTAGCTATTTTTGCGGGCGTGAAAGTGAAGGACAAGTGGCCTCTGTCGACTGTTCCTTCCAAGTGTTCGTTTTTTCCTCAGAGAGAAATACATACATTGACGACTAATTGGCACACAACCACGAAGAAGGAAAAAAGCAAACCCTGTATAAGAAAAAAAAATAGAGGGACGGGAAGGGACCTCACTACTAAAAAAGAAATCGGCGTCTATATTGAAACATTTACAATCAAGGTGCCTACACTTTGCAAACAAGCAACTAAGCTTTGCGTAAAAATAAGGCCTCATCAGCAATATAGCTTCCTTATGGCTTTCATTGCCCCATGTCACTAAATGCACTCAATTCACAGACAACTCGGACAAACAACGAAAACATTCAGACATTTGGACTTCACTGTATATCCTCATGTGCAGGTGGTGAGTGCGCGAACGGCAAATTAGAGAGTGGTGGGTTTACAACACCTTAGAATCATTCCTATAACATCCTATCAAGCAGGTCGTCACCAAACTTATAACACTCCTAAATATCTATGCGAAAAGGTTTGTCTAGTAAACGTTGGCTAACACAGTATTCGGTCACAGTAAGACGAAGAGACAAATACGATAACAATCAACCATGAATTCAGAAGACAGTGCAGTGACACAGTTCTAACACAACTCGTCTTTGCGTAAGGGCATGCGAACCAACCCATTTAGGTAACGAGGAGATGACGAAATCATGAAAGGAAACACTGCGAAGTGGAAGTGCGGACCCAGTTCATCGTCCAATCGAGTGGCACAGCATCGAAAAAGTCAGTTTCACGAATGCATATCACTGCCAGTTGAAATTTTCAGTTGACATGAGAATAATGGTTCTTCTTTGTTAAAATTAACAGCTGTACAAAGTCCTGTTTACATGCCGTTGTCTTGTATGTTTGCCGACTAGAGTAACCCATCATGCCTTAATTCGGCGGACCCGCATTCATCATTTTTCCCGTGATGACGTTTGTTAAGAACTGAGTTACTATTACAACTTGTTCTACATAGTTTCAATCGATTTGTTATCTAGTATCATTTGTATTTTGTAGCACTTTGTGGCCCTGCGTGACAATACCGTATTAAACATATAGATAAACTTAACATTATAATGGAAGCTTACATAGATATACCTTGTTAGACATTTCGATCAATGCATCTGCATCACCTTTCGCTTCCCCAGTTGTGGTTTGCTCACTTGAAAGCCACGTTCACACAAAGACAGATTATTCCTGGGCCAACCCGTTTCCATCGTTTAGCCGAACCGCTCCTGTTTCCCATCACTGACGAAGTGGATG
>QNGE01002105.1:98988-118078 GCA_008508345.1 Paragonimus westermani
TGATTATGATGACGAAACCATCGCCTCCTCCACTCTCCAGGAATGCTCACCGTTCCCTGTACGCGTGGATAAACAGAATGATTGTTCAGAACGTCTTAATGAGGAATCTTCCGAGGTGCTGGAGAGGGTAAATTAAGTATAGGCAAATGAGAAGCCATATTTGTCTGTCTGGAGGTTACGCTGGTGCGCTCGTTATAGACGACGACGCGTTCTCGATACAGCGCGTTGGTCGCAAAGTTTCGTAGCATAACTGTCGCCATGCACCTACACGTACAGAACACGGGCTTTCTAACAAAAAGGAGATCGTTGGCAAAGAAAAATGTGTACGTACATTCATTGTTTATAAAAACGCTCGTCACTGTCACATAATTAGGCTGGATACGTCGTTTGTCTCTGCGCTGATATTCAGCCGCCCTTGTTGAGCTTCTCGTCACATTTCTTCCTCTGACTCTAGGGCGACGTAGGTGGCAGTGCTCGGACACGAAAAGCGCCGACTCAGACGTTGCCGCCACCAAACGTTCTGTGGACACCCGTTGGGAACTTTTAAACGTCTTTTTATCAACCTTTTTGGCACTGTAAATCGAAAACAAGTGAAAGTGTGCCAGATATTGTGGGCATCTGGGAATTGCCATTCCAATTGTTAGCTGATTGGATATCGACTGATAAACCTACAAAGAAAAAAAGTGACTGTTCTCTTTTGTTTTCTAGATGAAATAGTTGTTGCCACTCTACTCCTCAAGGCCGAAGCTGTGTAGGGACCCGGACGTTTCCCCCCGCGCACTTGGCATGACAAAATTGTTAAGACATTTCACGACGTATGCCGTCCGATTGTCTGTTCGCAAGCTGTCACGGTGTGACACGAATCGAACAACACACACTTCCCGCTTAATATCTCGTCAACGGCTGTCTACTGGTCTCCTGCCGTTCCGTGTCGGTGCTCTTTACACGGTTATACGTTATACGTGCACTTGGATTGATGAATTGTCGACCTTCAATCTCAGCGGCTTTATTATGGATTTGGCCTTATACATATTTGTGAACAACGACGTACAGCGTCATGCACTAACGTGCCTCGTGGGTCGAACATCCAAGATGTGTCAGATGCTTGCACAATCGAAATAATAATCAGGGCCTAGTGCAATTCACAGATTTCCATCATAGCGTACTTCGGGAAGCATCCTGCTAAGTGAAACGGTCAAGTTAGTTTTGGAAAGACGCATGAACAGGTGCGCCGCAAATTACGGGTCGAGAAAATGTTTCAGTAGACAATCATCAGACCAAAAGGGCCATTGTGACAACCAAAAAACACAACGTAGTCAAGAATGCTGGTCAACAAGTTATCACTCTTTTTGCGTGCGAAATAAATACAAGCAAACTTGGGTTTGACGCAATAGCTAACGAACCACAACCAATAATAACACAGTAATCGACGTACTGAAGAGAGGGCGACCCATTAAAAGTGTGTGCATGAATGACAGGACTGTAAGAAAATTTGGCGAATCAACCAGCAGACAGATTCGCCCAGCATAAAATAGGATAGTACGGTCTGCATATGAGGGGGATTTCAGATGTGACACAATTTCAAATGTAGACAAATGTTTCGCAATGGACAGGTGAAAAACGCACCAAAAACCAACCGGAGGGGCAACACCCCGGGACAAAATCAAATTGCAAACAAGACCCCAAGGTCAAGCAAAGGTCGAAACGATCCTTGCCGCATTTAAAGCCTTAATTTCAAATTTTCGAATTTCAAATCCAGGACTTGGTGAAGGCCAGTGCCTGTTGATGTCCTGATGCTGTGATCCGGAGATTGACAAGACTGCGTTTTCTGTTGATGTGTTCAGTGGTGGTCTAAGGGTAGTGACTGATGTAAAGGAGTGTCAAAACAGAGTAGGAAAGAAATTGTTCCAATATTTGTCCAGCTCTTTTTTGAATATATCTACGCTCTCAGCCTCAGCGATCTTTTCAGGCAGTCTCTTCCACGAGTTGACTACCCTGTTAGTGAAGAAGTTATATCGGACAGCCAATCGTGATCTTGTTTTCTTGACTGTGAATCTATGGCCTCTTAAATCTCTGTTCTGTCGCATTCGAACAAACCTGCCATGGGGCTTGTTCCGGCGTGGTGGTTAATTTTGTACATTTGAATAAGGTCTCTTCTTACCCGCCTACGTTCGAGCGAAAATAATTTCAACGAAGTTAGTCGGTCTTGGTAGTTTAGACCCTTCATACCTCATACCATACGTGTGGCGGAGTTTCGTACTTTTTCGAGGGTGGTTATATCCCTTTTGAGATGTGATACCCAAGCTTGGACACAATATTCCAAGTGGGGGCGAATTATAGCCGAGTACAGTGGAATGAACACCGCTGGACAGCGGTTAGCGATCGCCGATTTTAGTCGATATCACACCCGTCGCGCTTTTGTCGCGGATGCGGTACAATGTGCAGATGGAGTAAACGCACTAGTGACTTGGATACCCAAGTCATTTGTTTGCTGCTTAATTGTTAGTTCAACTGTCTGTCCATATGCATCCCTCAAATACCTGGGCGTTGACTGGAGGGCTTTGGCGAGGATATGACTCTTAAGTACGTTCAGCGGTAGATCCCACTTCAATATCCATTTGCAAATTATGAGAATGTCCCCTTGGAGAGCGGTCGAGTCCGACGAACTCCAGACCAGCTTTATATCGTCTGCATACAAATAACTTGGGCAGACTGAGTCGTTAGTCAGGTCGTTTATGTATACGAGGAAAAACAGAGGGGCGAGGATTGATCCCTGAGGAACTCCACTTAACGGAGAACCTTTGTCCGACAGTACCCCCCTTACTCTCATCCTACATGACCTTCCAACTAGAAACGCCTGCATCCATCTGCAGATTCTAGTAGAGATTCCAGCTTGTCGGAGTTTCCAGCATAAAAGCCTGTGGTTGACAGAATCGAAGGCTTTCTGAAAGTCCAGATAACACACCTCGGCCTCTTCTCCTTTATCCAGTTTCCCCGTGACATTGTCTAAAAGCGCGAGCAAATCGGTAAGACAAGATTTCCCCCTTAGGAAACCATGTTGAGGAGCTCTGAGGAATTTCTGTTCACAGAGAAACTTACAGATTCTCTCTCGTTATATTCGTTTGAAAATTTTGCTGACAACACTCGTCAGGCTTACTGGTCGGTAATTTCCAACTTACGATCTGTTGCCATCTTTGAAAATGGGAATCACAGTGGCTTCCTTTCAGTCTCTCACCACTGTCCTCGTTTATAATGTGAGGTTGAACAGATGGGCAAATGGTGACGCCAACAATTTGGCCAGAGGTTTTAGGACTGCCGGATGGATGCGGTCAGGTCCTGCGGACTTTGTGCTGTTTAGCTTGGATATCGCTTGCTCGACTTCGTGGGGCGTAATTATCTGATTCACCATGGGCTCGCTCACGGCATTAAGCCGGGGCTCCGGTGCCTCGTTGTCTGATTGATAAACACTTTGAAACTGTGCCATGAACGCGTCCGCTATGCCCTTGTCGGTCGATATGATATCCCCGTTATAGGAGAGTCTGGTCCCAACCTCCTTTCTTAGAGAGGACCTGGACTTAGCATATCCATAAAACCTCTTGGAGTTCTGAATAATATTTCGTGCTAGGTTGAGCTCATAGACTAGACGAGCATTTCTTGTTACCCTGATTGCTTCGTTTCAAACCTTTTGTAAACCATGAAGCTTTTAAACCCCCTATGTTGCATATATGTCTTCCAAGCTACGTACTTACGTTGGACAGCTCTCTTGACCCTGGGACGAACCCATGGCTTTCGACCTCTCCCTCCGACTTGTTTCCGAGGGACGTGCTTATCTGTCAGAACCAGGATGTTATCGACGTGGATCGACCACAGACTGTCGACGTCCTCTACAGGGATTGTTGGGTTCCAGGCCATCTTACCAGCTTCCAATATTAGGTTCTTGTTGTCTATTCAGTGAAACTGTTGCGTCTTGTGTGCCTGCTTCACTAACGGGGAACACTGAAACGAAAAACAAATCGTCACGTAATCACCCTTTCCCAATGGTGCTGCAGACCTTACGTTTGTGACGTCCGTGCTGTGCCGAGTTAGGATCAGGTCTAGCACTGCGACCATCTGTCCGGGTCGAGATCTCGTAGCTATTTTCACATGCTGTGTTAGTGTGCATCTGTTGGCTAGGTCAAACAGCTTGCGGTCAAACCCTCTGCCATTAACAGATCTCAATGACTAATTAATTTTAGGAGCATTAAAATCTCCCAAAACGAGCAGGCGATGGCCTGGTTGACTAGCCGACTGAAATGATTCTATTAACACTTCGTCGTCTTCTAATGTTGCACCCGGACGGCGATACACCCCGAAGACCATCAATTGAGGTTTGACGTGAAGTAGGCAAAGAGCGGTCTGAACACCCACGCATTTGCAATTGTAGTTCACGGGAGACTGTCTTATAGAACGTTTGATAAACAATAGGCAGCCGCCCCCGACTGCATTGCTGCGGTCTCTGCGATACCAGTGGAACCCACGCACCCAATCCCCAGATCTGTTCCTTCTTTGAGCCAGGCTTCTGTGAGGAAGCGAACATCTATGAAATAGATCGCTTTTTGCAGCTCGTCCCTCTTGTTGAGCAGGCTGCATATATTCGCTTGCATGCATTTTAGCTCTGACGATCTGGCCATCTGCCTACTCCGCCATTTGGTCGTATCTAATCCCTCGAAGGAAACCTCCGAGGGATAGATCCGTTTTTTGGATGCAAGGATAAGAACCAGCCCGTTGTAAACCGTTTTTCTTCGGTGTTTGGCTCTCCAAGGCTGTGGCATCGTCGTCTTGTTCTCTCGGCGCTGCGTTTTGCTTCCTGACCCAGGTTTACGCTAAGTCGCTCACTTATGACTCTTGATGTAGCTGATATCACCCCAAATGGGCCAGATTTGCCTTCCGTGACTGTATCTCGTTTGACTTTCATGCCTGGCATCATCTGAGCTATCGTGTCAGCTTTGGATAATACCATATCCCGAATGTTGTGGTCTCGAAATTCAACTAGGAGTATACTGGCGACTCAGAGATTGATTGATTGATAAACGGAACCGTACGGTTTTTTGCTTGGCATCCGGCAGCGGCTTCTGTACTGCAAGGCAATAACTGACAACAGGGTGTAACGCCGCATTTGCAGGTTACTGCATAAACAAAACACAAACTATGCTTATTCGTATTATGATTTTTGAAATGAATAGAAATCAAGAAGTACCACAAAATGAATTTCATAGAATTTACTAACGATCTCAGAAGAAAGGCTGTCCCAATGTTTAATAACTCTGTAAGAAAAAGTCCGCTGCCCAAGAAATAAATGTCTGAAATTTTGACAACGAAAGCAAATGGTGGAGCTCTCGAGTAGGAAATATTTCAAAGCGCTGACTCACGTTACCTGTAACGATAAAGTTGATATAGTTATTTTGCGCATTTTCCGAACTACAGTTGAGAAAGTCGGTCGTGTGTTGGGTGATTCAGGGTTTAGTGTGCGGGCGGGAGGTTGCAATCTCGGGTTCTTCGAGTTTGTTTATCATCTGTAGTTGGGCTGGTATCGATTTTTGTGAGAGACAAACAGGCAAAAGCTAGTACAGGACCGTACTTTTAGATCACTTTGTTGTTATCAGTGACTTGAACACTTAAAACAACTTGAACACGGGTTCGAAGCCAGAGACCGAGTTCCACCGCCCTATTCCCATTTTTCTGCAAGCTTATTTCGACCTAAGCGACAGTTGGCGAAAATGGATTGTGTCAGTGTTCGTGGGGTTTACAAGAGGTTCAAGTATGCAGTAGTCAAATAACATTTTGAGGCGGTCCCCTGAAGGACAGGTGGCAACGTCCAATGAAGGGTCATGTGAGACATTCGAGAGCGTTGGTGGAATCAAAAAAGAATTACGTCTGAGGGTGTGATTACTGTCTTCGGCCTCTATCAAGCTATCCACGCGGATGAACACACACACAACCCGTCAGGATGGGGCCATACTGAGTGGAAACGTCAGGGTTATTTAAGAAGAAATGCTTAGAGATGGTGTTTTCCGATAAACACTCCCAGGCACTATATATAGTGCCTGGGATGCTAGTGAGAGGCATATCCTCACATAAAATGGTCCCTAATAATGAACACCGCGCCATCGGCGGGTTAATTCGAAGGATATACAAATCGCTCAACTTGGCTAGAAGTGAATCAACACTTTGCATTTCGCCAGGGTTTACAGCGAACCCTGAGTGACTCGTTGGCACTTCGAAATGTATACACGACTAACAGAAAACCACTCCGTGCCTTCAAGATTGAATGTATAAACACAAGAAAAATCGTTAAACCTAATGCAATACAATACGTAAGTTAACAAATGTGGTAACTTTTCATGTTATAATGGTCGTCACGCACTCATTCTATACCCATAGGACGGTAAATTACCTGATGTCACCTCTGCAATTTACTGTGCCCTCTACCTACAACCATGTGACCATGCTGCGTTTCAGTGTAGCTAATCGGCCTACAGCTTGTAGACCGCCAAGTTGACGGTCAGGAAATTTTCTTCTACACTTCAGGCGAAGAGAATTTGTCGAATCAAGTGCCATGTTGTTCGCAATCCTTACAATTTGAGAATCTCAACAATCCAGTATATATTCGGGCTGTCCGACTGTTTCTTCCCATTTTCAAGTAAGGAATTAGTTTTCATCAGCACTCGTGGTTCATCTATTTGTTATTGTTACATTTCCGTAGAGTTATCATCCGACTAAACGCTGGTCAGTCCCTTGAGTTCCGGCGATTTCAACGATGAACACAAGTGTCCAAGGACAACGGTTCGAATAATTTGGGCCCAGTTGGTTTGACACATTCGGCGTAAAGTGGACGACCCTCAACCTTGAAAGCAAACATGGAAAGCAGGAAGCAACACCACTATAGTGTATCACCTCCTGCACGATGAATAGTAGATGCAAAGCATTATTATTAGTCACCCTCGTGCAAATGAGAATCCAGCATTAGATGAGCCCTAGTGACTGTGATGGAAATTAACCGGCGGGTTCGTCCTGGACAGTGCCTCACAGGGCTGGTAACCTGTTTTTAAAGTTTCCGCAGAACTGCCGATGAAAGATCTGAGCTTTCACATAGGACTTATCAAGGAGGATGCTCCCTGTCGGCCTTCCTATCCTTCTGTTTGTTATTCAGCCTTTCACTACATGTACTACTGCATTGATGATAGACGGTCGCACCATACTAATCACCCCACTATTAGTAGCAGCTTAGATCGAAATAATCGCGGGATAAATACATGAGAGATATTGGAAGGATCATTGGAAGGCACAATGACATAGAATGGCTGACGCCACATGAAGGAACTGAGACATGGTGTCTAAAGCGACTGGAGCATCCTCACGCGAGTGTGGCGTGCAAATGAGTGTTTCTCTTCGTAGTCCCGTTGAGACGCTCAAGTTGTGTATTGGTATCCCAAATAAACAACTTGTGTGCCACCCACCTTCTCGGTTCACAACACTACTGTCGGTGTTCAGCGGTGGCCTGAGCCACAGTACGCATTTGTACCGCTCAATGCAAGATATGTGTGTTTGCTTGGTTGCATCGATAAACGATTGGTTTCACACACACAGTACACTTCTCGTTGACTGTGAAAAAGGCGGTGCGTTGATGGCTGGTAATTAGCTATCAGTGGTCGATTTCATCGGATTCGGTATGTGAACGTGCTGCAATTTGGTACGGCCTACGTGTTTTACTGTAGTATAACGGTATTCCTCTTCTCAGCTAACTCGTTGCAAGCTGTCCAGCCTCTGCGTCCAACGAGACAAGGGCAAGTGTAAAACGCAAACACCAGTGATGAGTAATGGTTGTTGTTAAACATATTTATATACGTTACGTCGCTTTCCACTAACATACCGAAAGAACATGAAGCCTTTCAGATTTTTACACCCAAGGTGTGGCTTGGATATACGGATGACACACTTGGCCAGATCCACAATTGTTTGACTACCATAAAAAATGGGGTAACCTTCACACGCGAAGAAGAGGAAACTTCACGCGTGACGTTCCACGGTGTATGGGTCATGAGAAGACCTGACGGCAAGCTTGAGACCATTGTCTTTCATAAGCCGGCAACAACTAATATCATTCTCGGGTTTGACGGCAATCATCCGATTTGTTAGCTTGAAATGGGCATGCAAACGCCTTTCCTACGTGTACGCAAGCGTTGTAGCTAAACCTAGCTCAGAAGACAAGGATGACAACACCTTTTTAAACTGTTCACTTCCCGTGGGCACCTCGGCAGTTTCATAAAGACATCTATGAGGGAGCCCACAAAAACTGAACATACAGAACCCAAAGCGTGAAATCAACGTCATGTATTTGCAGCACATTCAGAGCGGCGCAAAATCTCCTCCAACCACTGGACCTTCAGTTACCACGCAAGCGGGAAGGAACACTCCGTTCAACCTTGGTGGAGGCTGAGCATCGTACAGAACCACACTATTAGTCTTGCGTGGTCTACCCAAATCCACTTCTCCGGTGTCACGCGCATCAGTTCAACGTGAGATGATAACACCCTTATCCCTCTGACAATCGTAATTTGGAATGTTGTGGTGGACATCCCAACTACCCTTGAATACATTGTCTGAGGACTGGGTACCCAGCACTGACTCCGCAAGAACTCCAACATCAATCAACGAGGGATATGAATGGTTCGATCCGGTTTCATCCCTTAAGGTTTCATAATCCGGGACAAAGGTAGCTCAGAGAAGAACCCTCTTAAGAACTTACGCGCTTCACGCTTGTGTTTCAGAGGTCCACTGGATAAATGGGCAAAACTTTTAGATGCGAACTCTTAAGCGATATTTCGTAAGCCTGTGGCTGGTTTGACAGCTGTACGCTGGACATATCCTTCTTTAAGCCGGTATACGCAACTTACATGGCGTAATCTGGCAGTGGTCCCATGTAATCCACATTGTGTTTGAAACGCCCACATGTTTAAGCAAGGAAGGAACGTTTTATTAGTTCAGGAGTAGCAAACTTCTTTCGCGTGAACATTTGGTTTTGATACGCGTGGGAGAAGTAAGGCATCATCCAGACACCTAGGTCTTTCTTTAGAATGATTCTCATGGTGTCTGCTGCGCTGGGTGCTCCGTAGGTCACTGAGGCATTTTCACAATTTCAACCAAGTTACATATGTGCACATTTACTGTCATTTAGGGAAGATTCTAATTGTTTGGTTAGCACTTAGTCGCATCAACAACAATCCATACTGCTCTGAAATGCTAGAATGTTAGACTTCCGGGCCGTCAGCGGAGAGCACGGTCCTGCTAAGTTAATCACTTGTAAAGTCCTAAGTATAACTGGTAAACGACGGAGGGCCTAACGCTGACCCCTGAGGAAATCCAGCATTAACCAAAGAAGGAGATGAGTGGCCGGACATGACTTCCTATATTGGGATTTTACCCTCCGGGGATGGCCTAACCCAGAGAAGAACCTTTCCTTGGATTTCGTGTTTCTCTGGATTGTGTGCGTGATTGCCATGTGAAATACAGCCGAATGCTTTGGCGAAATCAGATAACGTAGCGTCTGGAGTGCGACCACTGATTTCGGGCTCCGTCAGATCACTCATGAGAATGAACATATCCGTTATGCACGACTGGCTAGAAGGATGCCATTTTGAGTGTGTCGTGCGGTCACCGGATCTGTTGGGAAACTCTCCTCTGGCTGGTAACCTCACGTACAACTCTCGAATTGCAACTTAACCATACTCACTCGCCCGCATATATCGTTTTACTAGTTTGGAAGTCACTGTGTAACCTATTTGCCCCTACTTGAATTACTTCACTGGAGGTAGAACCTTCCTGCTCTGTTTGCATTAATGAAGAGACTCGTTAGGTAACTTCCCCTATTCATTTTTCAATGCGTACTCTACTTTGAGAAGTCGATTAGTGAATTACGGCACATTTTCCTGCTGGCACTGACCGTCAGGGTTGAGGGATGCAGTCGACTGCTTTTTATATTTTCCTGCTCGCAAAATAGTACGGCAGACCCTTCGAGCAAACCTGTACTTAATTACGTGGTCGCTATTCCTGTACGCATTGTCCAAAGACGGTTCGTTTGTGACATTGAATTGTGAAGAAAAACTCATGTTTTGAATGTGAGGTTGGCACATTTAAACGAGCTCTCTGTTTTCTTGTGTATACCGGTAGCTAGCCTGGAAGTAACGATGGCCCGCTTCACATATTGGCCTGACCGTGTCTTCATTCCATACACTGAGGTAAACACCAGTCTGGAATGTCCATTTAAGCATCTTGTGAGGAGAATGCCAGGCTAAAAGTTGTTTTCTTGAAGATCATTGAGTGAGTCTCGTCTAGACCTATCAAATAACATGCATTAATCTTGAACATAAGGTTTTTCATGACCAGTGTTCACATTCCACGTCTTACAATTCCGTGTTATGAAGTAACCAAATCGATACAACAACGTGGGACCTATCTGTGTGTTCCCGTATGTTTCCCTCTTACGATACACAGAATTTAGACTATCAGTTATCACTCCCGGTGCTCCAAAACTGTCTGGAAACGGGCTAATGTTATGGCCCGATGGTAATGTTATCTGGCCTCTGGGTATGCACGGCGTCACTTCAGCGTTTATCTTTTATGTTTATCCCCACTTTTTCTCATTGCAATCACAAAATTCCTCCCTCGTCGTGAAGAAGTATCGCACTCCCTATCACACCAAGTGTAGAATCTGCCCTGCATTGTACTTCAGAGATCAGCTGGATACCCCTAGAACTTCACACCCCGAGGTAAAATCAAGCAGATAACGACCGCAAACAGCTCGGTAATGTTCCTGTGATAGAAAATACATAGATATCGGTAAATACACATGAATAAATATGTGAACAGATATGGAGTGTCACATACGTTCGAAATGGTTCCTCCCGAGAGATTTTTCGACCGTCATTGGTTTAGCACAAACAGAAGGTGTCCAAATTCAAGATGGCGGCCAAGCGATCTTCATTCGAGCGTAATTATGTCATCAACCATGATACTCACAAAAAGGGGGAAGTAGGCAGAGTGTGAGATGAAAGTCCAACCGGATGTTACACCACGTGTCTCGCGATGATATATCATTTCACTTCCTTGTACTATTGTAATTACATCTTGCCGAAGGAAAGCGTCAGTGAGACCTCCATTATTAAAAACTGTTGATCAGTATTTTCAACAATGTCAGATTCCAGCGAGACCTGTCTATACGACCTGTTACCTTCCACCATGTCTACACTTAACTTTTGGACCACCAAGTTTTACTGCGGATTCGAAGTGGTTGGCTGATATCGCGTCGTCACAGTGTCCCTGGAGGTGACTCACCCGGACACAGAATGTCTGCGGACTCATCAAAAGCTAATAATGTCTCGGAACCCATTTTCGTTCACGCAGAGTGCGTATAAAAATACCTTCCTGATGATATACAAGGCACAGATCGCCTGACATACCCACAAGAAACACCCTTATTCTTCATCGGCGCCGTTCTCTGAAAAATGGCGCACCAAGCTCTGAGACCATAGCTCCGAATATCCTTTGGAGAGAGGAATCATGGACGTATGTGGGTAGCTGTGATACTCGGGATCGGTGACTTTGAATAACCCTAGAAATGGTACTTGAACTGAAACCTCCCAGGGAGGTATTATGGAGAGGACCTGGTACTGGTAATAGTAAGCAGTTATTATTCATAAGTTGAGACGCCGAATCTATGGATGTGTAGTAGTATTAAAGGAATCACCGTCTGCCATTGGCTGGTCGTATTAGCACCTGCAAAGTCATAAACTGTATGTTGATTGGTTGAACACGCAACAGACGGCTTGGAAAATAACACAAGGCACAACACTGAGACCGTTCGTTCAATTCTGATATTGTGTCTTTAACGCGATATTTGGTTGGCCATTTGTCAGATCTTCTGCTGTGTCGGGGTTTGGATAAGCGGTGAATCGAGTAGATTTCCAGCACAACAGACCACGGCTATTGGTGAGCTGCGAATTAATGTATAACACAGATTTGGTGTAAATCACAAATTCAATTTTGATTCATTGTAAAACACTTTCCACTTTCTGCTGAAAATAACCATGCGTACAGCATAACTGAGAACATTTGCCTTTTCACTAGAGTCCAGGTGGCACAGGTCTAGTGCTCAAACTGAACATGTAACTGGACACGTAATCCGACGGAAGTATTCACGAAGAATTGCAAAGCCGTAGGATGGTGCGTTGAAGTTCTCCGTTGCTTGCCCACATTAGTGATTACTCTATCCGGTTGAGGTATGAGCACCATCCAACTCTTCGACGTGCGTCCTCACTGACGGCTGCCCCATCGGACCGAGTAACATTCGGAACGAATATATTCAGGTAATGATCAACAACTTTCATTTGAGGCGATTAATATACGCGTTTTATGTTATCGCCAATTCCAAGTTGACCATCACTCACATTTGATTGCAGCCTTCGTATTCAGATAGACTTTCCAGCAAGCCTCTTTCGAAAAGAAGCACTAGACTCGAGTTTCGCTCTCATTTGAGCTCGTCATAGTGTATATCCTTGCCACGGCCGGGATTTGAACTCCGGCCATTCGAATCATGAGGCAACCGTGTTAACCACTGCGCAACTGAACTCACATTAGGCACGACCGAATTATCAAATCTGAACGCTCAACCATTCTCGCTTGTGAGCGATGATCAGGTTGCCCGATCGTTTCGCGAGGAGACACAGTTACTCTCTGTTAACTCCAATCGATAACCTCGCGATTAGGACTTCCGAGACAGGTGGAGATCACTGAACTATCGCCTTGCAGGTTTGATGAGTTCAGTGATCTCGATTGGAGTTAACAGAGAGTAACTGTGTCTCCTTGCGAAACGATCGGGCAACCTGATTATCGCTCACAAGCGAGAATGGTTGAGCGTTCAGATTTGATAATTCGGTCGTGCCTAATGTGAGTTCAATTGCGCAGCGGTTAATACGGTTGCCTCATGATTCGAATGGCCGGAGTTCAAATCCCGGCCGTGGCAAGGATATGCACTATGACGAGCTCTAATGAGAGTGAAACTCGAGTCTAGTGCTTCTTTTCGAAAGAGGCTTGCTGGAAAGTCTATCTGAATACGAAGGCTGCAATCAAATGTGAGTGATGCTCAACTTGAAAATGAACCAAATCCCCGACTACTCATCAATAATCTTCAATTCCGTCTAATGCGATTTTGATAGGAATATCTTTCATCATTTTGATAGACAATTGAAATTCTCAACATCAAGTGGTAACAGGCTGAGAATATGCCTTTCAGTGTCCGACAGACAGCTCCCATTAACCTGTTTCCATACAACGTTTTGTATGAACGCCACGCAACCTTAGTCGGGTTAGAAACAATGTAATGCAGTGAAACGACTTAACTATAGAAAGTATTTATCGATAGGGTGGGACATTTAATAATCTTTTACACTGTCTTTCATGCATCCAAGTTAGAAACAGCTATCTGACACATGTCGTGTGCAACCATTTTAAGGAGTAACACTTCGTTGACTACCATCTACCTGAGATCCTATACAAAGAGAGAAATGCATGAATCTCCTATGGATAAGAAGGCTGGAAACTTCGTGACACATTTACCTGACAAGTATGTTAGTATTCTTGTTGAAATGCAAAGCGAGCATTGTATGGTCATTTAGTACCATTCCACCGACATCTCCGAAATGCCTCGGAATCCTGTGGTATCACGTTAGTGGATCATATATTCCACACCAAAAATTTCCATGAGCGCAGTTATGGAATTTGAACATTGAGCCAACATTCATAACGGTCTGCTAACGTAAAAATGGTGCAAAACTTATTTGCCACCAAAACAAGTGATTTATGTGCCATTTCAAAATGCTGCAGTTTCCTTATTAATACTCTGAGTAAGGTTGATGAACTGCCGGTGCACCCCTGAAGTTTTGCCGTCGGCCTTTTCGAAAATATTCGAAACACGAGAACTTGCTCCAAAATGACCGGTTTCCCTGTCGAATGAACTTAAAACGCAGCTTCAGCGGAAACTGTAGTTGTCAAAGGTGAGTGCACACCGGCTTACTTTCGTTCATGTCTGCAAAGACGCGTGAAAATACCATGTCACTATTTCACCCGGTATTTTTATCCCGTCGTATCGTGAACATCGTGGCGTGAATCGACTGCGCGTATGCAGCGCAAGGTAAATTCACAATGCCTTTACTCCTGCGGCAATGATAATTTCGAATATCGCGATGGTCATCACGAATACCTGTGAAAGCCTCGTGTGTGTTCAAAATTTGACTAGCGTGACTTTCTCGAAATCCGCAAATTTTGGGCTGCAATTGTTAGTTTTGTTGCCGCTATCAACCTCGTGGGGTGCACAAGCACTTGTTATGGTTATGTAGTGATTCGTACCTGACCACGACAAATCGGTGACCTCAACATGCCAATCTTCTTACCATTTCCGCCGCCATAATTTGGTGAACCCACTATGCTCCCGCGCTTTATGTACTTTTATATCATCGTGTTCTCACCAGTCACCACTACAATTAACCTGTTCAAACCTTTAACTATCTTAAACGCTTTTTACCACGTCCCAGGTTCCAAGACTATTCAACCGAGCAACTGACCGCTTTAGTACACATCAAGCAGCCTGCACCCGAAATCAACTGACCTCGCCTCTGGCTCAGAGAGACTGAAGCTCTCCCTCTAACGAGATGCATCAATTCCTAAACTATGACCCACTCCCACATTACTCATTTTATTCTAACGGCGATCTTCGGAGAGGCCTCGAACCTTGCATTTCTTTTGCCAGAAGACCAATTGTACAATTACCTGAAAGTCGTTTTAGTCACCCGGGTGGGTGTATGTGAAGAGCAAATACAAGAGCAATTATTTTCTCAAACGCAGCTAGATGAATGCAGGCTATCCCAGATCTGGCGGCTTATGAAGCGGACTCTCAGAAGCAGAGTGGTGGGCGGTAACATTTTGTGACAGCTCTGAATGAAAAATTTACCCGCTGCCGACCTTGAGATCCTGACAACAATCAACAGCATAGAGCTAGCGGAAGGGGCTGCCGAAAGTTAGGACATTCAACGTAGCTTCTAAGTAACAACTACGGAATTTGGTCAACCTCATAAAGACTCGCGAGATCTAGGAACTTTTGAGCTAAACAGTTGCGATTACTGCCGCAAATCCGCGCCCAAGATTAGAAAATACGAGACCGAATTAGAACGTCGCCTGGACACCCAACGGCACTAACAAACAAGGAAGGTGGCTATTGATGTTGCCAACACACATTCGGTTATCGGGAAAAAAGGGTTCACAGCCTTGAACCATTGCTAATGTAATGACAACGCAGAAAAACGTCGTGACCAACAAGCGATGGTGACTGGAGTATCGGACATTACCTCCAAATACGCCCATCACAACAATGAAAAGCACACGGATTACGGATAGAGAGTAAACATCAAGCAGAGATATAAGGTGTGAGTGTGAGGTGACGAATGTCGTGTAACAGAAGCAATTAGAGAGTTCTCGAGTCCTTCTGCGATAGTAATAGCGTTTTGCGTGGACAAGTGTTGGCTATAGTGACATGGTGTCAGTCTATCGGTAATGCAATGTGGTAAGGGCGCACATAGCTATTAAGACTTAAAATGAAAGCACACTGACCTTCACAGCTCAACATTTAACTACAGTAACATTTAGATGTAATTAATTACATTTAGCGCCATGTTTCCTAATGATAAATCTGAAACCTTTCGTGCTAAAGTTTGGTTTGTGCGCATGTGCACATTGTCCTTGGTCTACTGCTGTTTCTACTTTACATCAGTGGTTTGCCGGCGACAGGTCCCATTTACCCTCTCTTAAAAACCTTGAACTCCAGCGATTCCAACACTCCTTTCCCTTCCTCTAAAGAGGTGACAGGGAAACTACTAGCCTTCACAATCTAATGTTGGCTGAGGGTCACAAGGAAAAGTTTCTCGAAAAAAGACCTCAAAAACTCGTCGGAAAGTTTTTAGTTCACCTAAATTACATACGTAACTTGGATAAACTGGAAAAGCTAAACTAAATAACTTATCCGTCTACGGGCGATACCATGTAACTATAGCCAACTCCCTTAGAGATGTTTAGACCGCTTGTCACACAAGCGTATCTGAGGACCGGAGTGGGTGTCTCGTAACCATAGATACAAGTCCACGGGGAACACGTAGTGGCGCGTGCAGTGAACCCGGTAGATATAGAAGACGCAGGCCATCGCTTCGTTGCAAGACCCTAATATCTTTGAGTGTGGTCCACAAACGTCGGCAGTCGGAATAATTGGACGTGCCACGCCACATCACTGACCTGCGAAGATCATAAAGTTTACGACAATAAGAAACAAGAACAAGGCAAATAGAAATTTACCAAACGTGCTGTCCGGTGGGTCTATAAGGTGTCACGAGGAATTCCTGTGGTGCTACGAGTGGCACGTAAGTGGCAGGAGTGGAAGGCGGCGAATGTCGTGTAACAGAAGCAATTAGAGAGTCCTCGAGTCCTTCTGCGATAGTAATAGCGCTTTGCGTGGACAAGTTTTGGTATTGAATTCGTTTCCCTTTTCCCTTCAAAATCCGCCAAGTTGAATTCGCCCTTCACGCCGAAGATTACACTGTATATAATTTCCTATATGTAGTCCGAGGTAACAGGCTTCAAAATCTTCACTCTTGTCAGCTGTCGAAAGTTGACAGGACCAAGTAAAAAAATAAGTCCACCGCAACGAGCTTCTTCATTTTATGTTGGTCATCATTCCTTCAGACAGTAGGAAATTATTGCACGTCAACTGATTTTTGGCTACAGCCTGTGTCCACAAACGCAAGTCTGTAGGATCAGATTTCACAGCGCAACACTGTTCTGCGAACACACCACGCAACCCACCCTGCTACATGAATGCATCCAGAAATTCACAAAGGCCCACCAGCACACCGCCCAACGCAGTGAACCACGGCACGCAAGAACCCTAGCCGCAGACCTGATTTCCCTAGTTAACGTGGAGAATAAAAAAAAATCACCTCATATTCCGCTCTTCAAACTTGGCACCTGATGCAGAAATTTAAATAATCGAAATGTGGTGTCGACGCATAAAGGTTTGTTTTGATTGGTCGATAGCTAAAAGCGACCTTGTAATTTTCGAAATTCCGAGCGGCTGCTGTTGTGATGGTCATTTGCGCGTGACAGTGGTTGGGTGTTAATATACGGGTGCACAGATGATTTATATACACAGGACAATGCAGAAATCATTCATCATTCCAGTAAATAGTGCAACTAACTTATTTTTGGGACATGCGTTATATTAATAGAGTCCAGAGATAATATTGATACATCGCCATTGATATTCGCATATTTTTGTATATACCGTTTCGTTTACCTCATATGTACACTAGTTCAGGGGCACAATCACTCCTCGAATTTGATTACCAACAAAATATATGGGGGGTTGCTGCGCACCGCCTGCATTTTTTATCGGTGTATTTTCCGGATGGTGAGCTAATCGCGCTGTGAAATTTTTCAGCTCTGCGTATCTCCTGATCTACCGGCACTGGACCTTCGTCATCCAGTGTCGCGTCCAGAATTCTCTGCCAGCCTTCAGCCGAACCTACACCCTAGCGTTGCCCTTCTCCCGGGTGACGGCCTATTCATTTCAACAGACCTTGACTTGTCAGTGTCTCTTCATCTTTCATTCACGCATCTGGCATTTAGTTGCACGTACACCTCCTACACACATCCGTTACCGTTACACCTCTTCTTTGGTGTCACCATATTTTGATCGTTTCTATCGTTTGGATAAGCCACTACAAATTGCCGCTTTCACATCGATTTTTGAGAATCACCAATTTCACACTTTCCCACAGTTCCGAGAGTGCCTGCAGAGGTACGTGGAGGATGTGGGTATTATTTGAGTTCACAGATGTGCATATAGTCACCTTGCAGATATCTGACTCGATGAACGAGTTAATGAATACTTCATCTGACTAACGGCTTCAGTCCTCCGAAAGGATGCCAGAAACTAACGCAAATCAACGGCTGTATCCTGCGCTGAAGAAGGCCGGGGACAGTATGTACACCTCTTCCCACAGCCTCCGAGGAGGTAATTAGCATCGAATAGGATATGTCTTCGTTCTCAGCGAGTTCGTTCGTGGAGCTAGGTGTTTCAGCATAGGGTGCTTTTTGTTCCACTCGTAAGCTAGGGCAAACGGATGGAGCGCTTATAAGTGCTTAATCAGTGAACACTTCTAGCCTCATCAGTATTCAGCCGCACGATATGCTTAAATGGTTCCACCATCAATCGTTTGATTAAGTTAGACTAACTAGATATGTCATGAGACCTTTCGCTCTCAATACACACCCGTACGCCAATCAGGTAACACGACCGTTTATAAATGGTTTCCGACAGTCTTAGGGTGTATTTTGCAATTTTGATGAGGCATTTGACACACACTGCTGAAACATTAACACTGAAGTTTATCTTGATTTTCAGATCGCATTTGCTTCGAGACGTTCACACATTTGGTAGAAATTAATGGCCAATCGTACCGAATATTACTGAGAAAACAACGCCGATGTGCTTGTGTCGACTTTTGAGATAAAATCATGTGAAAATCCGACCCAGCTCCATTCCCCTAAGTATTTACCCCCCTGCATTCAACCTCTCCTGTTTCTGAACATTAACTGGACCTTGACCCAGATGATTTCGTTTTATCACGTCAATTTAATGGTTGTGTGAATAGCCAGTTTTCTGTCGTTGTACTTTACTTGGGTGGTGCGTGCCTCCCCTTTTTTAGAGCTCGGCTCGTCCCCATTGTTTTGAACCTGTTGACTGCTCGGAAGAGCTCTTTTGGGTATGAGTGCCTCATTATGTGATTATAGGTCATATTAAGCCCGTCCAGCAGCAAATTGTAACTTGTTTCCCGCGAACGATCAGTCGATCGAAACCGTTGGGGTTGTCCAACTATTCGCTCTGATGATTTGTCCAATAGTACCGTGACATTACAATCCAGTCTTGTTTTGAATATTTGGGATCATTGGTTTA
>QNGE01002106.1:0-66361 GCA_008508345.1 Paragonimus westermani
GCCCTCTGGAATCCTTGCCGTCGCCTGACGTACACTCCCGTTATCAACATCAAAGCTCCGGTGACCACACCCCAAAATCACACTACGCTGGAGGTCTTTCCGTCAATGCGAGCTGCGTTGCCTACATGCATGTCGTACGTGGACTTCAACCGCTTTGGGATACTTTGTAAGTATGGATGAATCACGCAACAATTCTCCACGGAATACAACGCAACCGTTGTGCTTGCTTTCCGTGTAACTTTCGCGCAGCGTTGCCACATGCGCAAAGGAGCCCATAATTGGGCGCATTGGGGTGATTCACCGAGGTGATGTATTTGAGGATTGTCCGGATTATCATGGGCAGTCACAAATGGTCTGTCGGCGGTGACTTGCTCAGCCCCCTATCGTGCAGATAAAAGATGAATTTCTGTCAATATACTGATGTGTCATTGGAGGCAGCATCAAAATTACAGCTCGGCTGAATCTTCCCAGATGGCCCGCACACGGAAGTTCGAAACATTAACCGATCTCTTACATTAAGGATTGTGCCCATCCGTTTATCTTTAAGTCGGCCCTAACCAAGTTGCAATTGTCAACACTGTGAGTGGTGTGCTGTAGGTCGCGTCTTCCCGCGAAAATGTGTAATGGCCAGGCGGAGAAAACGAACAGGCGGAATAATTCACCTCTATGTGAAGGGCGAGAGTCCGCAAACAGATAAATATGAAATTACAACGTAGGTTGAAGAAATGTACATCAAACTTCTCACTACACCATCTTGATGTCTAAGCACTAATCACATACCTTAACGGGACGTAATAGGAAGCATGATTCACCGCATCTGGCACGAGATGCCGTAGACGCGTATGCACATTAATATTAATATTAATATTGCGACCATATCATTACTCGTCAACTCGAACCTAGATCGCAGGTTGACCCAAAAGATCGCGTGTTAATAGTTATTCCCACACCCAAAATCCTCTTGGTAGCATTCGCAAGCCTCATTTGGGAGCACTCACCGGAACATCCGGATTATGTACGGGACAAATAATTATTTCTACAAAAATTAACATTAATATACTAGTAAGATTCTTATGGCCTGTTTGTCAAACCTTTCATTCGCACAGATAATCCGTCTCCAAGTCCTGCTGTTGAAACTTTGTTTATATTCATCCGTATTTTCACTCATCTGGCTGGTAGTTGGCTGTGTTCGCGTGCATAGATTGCTTCAGTCTTTGCAGATTTGGTGGATTTAATATCGGTTTAGTTTCAGTATTTTGACTGTACTTTGGCACACTGTTGATAGCCGCCTGGTTAGAACGGTCGTCAGTTTTGAGATGTGCTCCACTGTCCAAAGCATACAAACTCAGTAGACGCCATCCACGTCACGGATGTAGCCTTCGGAGATCCACTACATCGGTAGAAATTCTGCCCTCCCTCACCCAACACGATGCGCACCTTTAGTACAGCACACGCAACTTATGTCTTTCACATCTGATACGTCTGCTAATAGTCCATTTGCACTGTCGTTAAAGCAGCTGCCTGCGTTGAGTTTTTGGTGATTGTCATGTGGTAATAGAACGTTGGTGGCCACGTTCCTTTCCCCATTCATTCAATTCTCGTTGGTTCTTCTCTTTACATTGGAATTCTTTACTATGGTTAAGCGTCTTCCTTGTATTCTGGCACGACCACTCAAGCTACGCGCGTGGCAAACCATTTCTACTTTGAACCTTGTTCCTGATGTACTAGTAAATCTGATATGTTTCACTTGTAGAAACTTGTTCTCGCGTAGATTTTTTTCTTACTTTCCCTTGCCGGATCTTTGTTTTTATGTATCCTGGTTCCATTTGCGCTCGACCGCTTCGCCATTATGCGGCTGTTGCATATATCATATTTACGCAAATGTCAATATCGAGGCTCGTTGTTGTCTTCCTCCATTTGGTTTATGATAGCGTTTTTGAACACTGGCACGTTAATAATAAGAAACTCGCTAATACGACTGTCATCCCTCTTGGATCCGAATCGGTTGCACGACGGACTCAGAATTTATAGACGCTCGTTGCTTACAGACACGGCTTTTCTGGATCCAGCATATCGATAGACGTTGCGAGAAGAGGAAGAAGAAGAAGCGTTGCTCAAACAACCACTGGACTTCTGGGATCAACAACACTCTCGTTTTAATTCATCTATTTCCATTGTGAGCACTAATGAAGGCAACCCGCACGGTCCCCGTGTTATACTTTTAAGTTCACCCAAACAGTAATCGCGCACGAGCTGCATATAACGTACATACCCGTCCTCTTATCGCGCTTTCTTCGAACACAGGATGACCGAGTTGGCTCGTCCTCTCCCTATCATTTAGCACACTCCACCTAGCATTTGGTTTACCGCATGATTGCGGAACCGTTGTAAAATCAGCATCGCCTTATTCATGCGGGTCACCGTACACCCATTAGCCAGATGGCCGGAAAATTTGACAGTGGCTTCTAATAATAATAATAATAATAATAATAATAATATTAATAATAATAATAATAATAAACTCCTCGACGCATTTGTGAGAAACACGCTCAGGAGAGCGTGATCAACGTGCAGATTTTAAGCAAAAACATATTTGAACTCCAAATTTGTGAATTGTACAATTAGTCAGCTATGTGAATAGGGCAACAAGACATACATTATATGGAGGGGAAATTCAAGTTTAAGCAGAAAACTTTGAGCTATCCACTTCTGAAATGATAACACGTGGGATCTTCCCAATTCGATAAAATAGATGATTTGTTACATCACAGCGTTTTTCTCACAAATGCCTCGGGAAATATACCATTATTATTATTATTGTTATTATTATTATTATTGGGTCGCTAAANAAATATACCATTATTATTATTATTGTTATTATTATTATTATTGGGTCGCTAAAAGGTGATCACTGGCCTAGTGCCAAACCAGAGGTGCTTGGAGGATGGAGTGGATGTATTGGTGAAGAATTTGGTCTTTATGCCATGTAGATAGTCCCGGGGAAGTGTGTAGAAAATTTTTCATAATGTGGGCATGGTGGAACGCATATACTTTCGCGGGAAACAGATGGACCTCTCGACCGAACGTCATTCTTCGCTCAAAATCGAAAGAATTTTGAGGAGATCGCGATATGGTCAACGATTGCGGAATTTTGAGTGACTGGGTGGGATGGGGTGTTTTTTCGCGCGTGATATATAAGCGACACTAAGAATGGAGATCGGAATCACGCGATAAACGGGAGAGCGTAAAAGTGACTATGTGAGCTATGACAAACAGTGGAACATATGATATTCTGGCATAACCTTCTGTGATGTTAAAAGCACTGTAGTAATTGATGAAATATATACCGTAAGCGAACATATGTTATCAACTAACACGGGAGAAGATCGGTTATAAGCCTTCCCGGGTATACGATTACTGCCGGATTTAAATGTCAATTATCTCTGCACGGCCGGCATATATAATGAGAAAAATGTTTGACAATATCGAGAGGTTGCCTGGTGGTCTATCAGGAGAGAAAAAGGAAGAGTTGCGACTCAAGTTCATTATGCAGTAATGAGACGAAGAGGTTGGGTTATTTTTCCAACCAATTTTAGCATGCTGAGCTTTTGCATGGTGGCTCAAAACACACACAGAAACTTTAAATAAATGTGGGGTAAGGGTGTATCAGGATGATTGGGTTGTTACTAACGGCATATGTTTGTTGACACCTATAAAGTTTGACTATGGACATGGTTTCCTGTTCGCTTACAAGTCTAAAAGTGCATCTATCTTGAAGTCGGTAGTTTCGATCGGTTCGAGGGGTGTATGGCGTGACAACACGCAACACAGAGGGTTTTTTATTAGGTCCGTTTGCAAATATAACGTTCTTAGACAAGTAGAGCCTGAAAATGGACATGACGTTTGTCATTGTTAGGAAAGTTTCTGAATTTCATTTGAATCTGCGTATATTCTTACCGGCGCCAATTGCATACGGGAGTTTGCTTCAAATGTAGGAAAAAATGCGAACGCAGATTTTCCGGGATTTAAGAGCTGCCAAATTGAAGTCCCTGTTTCTGAGGTTATACTTCGACCAGATTATACATGAGTGCAAGGTTAAGCTTGAGTCGTTACAACCAAAGAGAATCACTTACAAGCGTCTGGCGACGTTCTCTGTAGCTCGCAGAAGATGGATGACCCGATGGGCTTTTCGTGAATTTACGTTGAAGGTTTTCCAGGGCTAGCCTATCAGACTTGCGCAGATGGCCATGTATGAACGTGCAGTACTCAAACTGGGGTCTTACACATATTTTGTAAAGGTGTAATTGTGCAGCAGGTAGGAAGAATGAGTGTTTGATGCAACCTATCGTCCTTCTCGTTTTAGCGACTAGAAACTATATATGTTCTGCAAAGTTGAATGGGTTTTAGTAGCGTAAATCCACTTCACGTACTGAGTTGGCGGTTGATATGTTGTGGCCGTCCAGGTTTACATAGCTACCTGGTACGTGGCAGCCGTGCACAACGATAGTGGATAGATTGGCTGAAAATTTCATCAGCCAAGTTTGACACCAATTCTCTAATAACATGAGGTCTTTCCATATATTTTCTGAACATGGATTTAGATTGCCAGGGGGAAAGCCGTGAAGAAGTTTGCTATCATCAATGAATAGGAATAGTTTGCCATGCTTGTTAACTTCACATATATCGTTTATATATATGAGAAAGAGTTACAGTCCCAGAACACTTCCTTGTATCACCCCACTAGTGGCTGTTCTGGGCGTTGAGCTATTGTCACCTATTTCTACTGTTTATGTGCAGCCTGTAAGGTGTGAGGAGAACCAGCTAAGCAATGGATCGCGTATAACAAAGGATGCTATTTTGAGCAGAAGACGTTCATGGGGCACGCGGTCGAAAGCCTTTGCCATGTCCAACAGTATAATGATAATCGCCTCACCAGCGTCAATAAATTTTAGCTGGCATGTCATACAGGAACGCTTGTTGAGAAACCCACACTGGGCTTCGTGACAACAGGAGTTCGATCATGCGGCATTTTGTTATCCTTTCCAACATCCTAGAACAAATTGAAGTATGGCTAATGGGACTATAATGGCTGACTTCATATCGCGAGCCGCTTTTATATCGGGGCTTAATTGTAGAGTTTTCCCACTAAAGAGGGAAGGAACCTGGTGTTAGAGAAAGTGTGTAAGTATTAAGCAGAAGTAGAGGAATGTCCTCAGCTCCGTATTTAAGAGCAACGGGGTGAATGCCATCAGGGCCAAGTAGGTGAGAAGGTTTGATAACAGCTAACTGAGAGCGTATGAAACCTGCATCAACAGGGCTATGGCTTAGGAACGTACTTGTACTTACAGGAGGAGTTGAGGGCGATATGTGTCCTTCAGTGTGGAAGTAAGCAGCAAAATATGAATTAAAAACCTCACAAATTGTTACAGGGTCATATACAGTGGTTTCGTCCTGTAGTGTCATTACTGAGATGGCAGGATCTCTCCCATAGTTCCTGCGTCCCATCAACTGCATCAGCTGCGAGTTCTTCTCTGTGGTGTTAGACGCACGTTTTTCTTCACTCATGTGAAGCATTTTGGCTCTATATTGAATTGCATTGAACATTTTACGTCTTTGAATGATAAGGGAGAAGTCGCGTGTTTTCCGGTACCGTGATTTGAGACATTTGAGCTTAACTTGCTCCTTTGGAGTAAGAATTATGTCGTTACTGTACACATGACGGTGTTTTGACATTTGCTGGGCTGAGATGTTCATGCAAGAGCTGAGGTGTGCATTGAATGTCTCGGTTGCAATAATCGGGTTGTAGTGAGAAAACATGTTTCATTCCGGAGATCTCAGCACTGTTTTGAACACGTTCCAGTCGACGAATTTAGTTTGGCGGTAGTTTATGACGGCCGACTCTTTAACAGCTTTCATGTCGAACATGAGGTTGACTATGTTATAATCACTTCCTGGAAATGTTTCCAAGGCGGATACAGAAGCAGAAGGGACGCTTGCGGCAAAGATGAAGTCTAATGTGTGGTCTTGTCCAGTAGGCGCTAAAACATGTTGGCGCCATCCGTTCATTTGGACACATACAAGGAATTCAGCTTGATTTGCGGGGGCTGGGAAAGTGGTCCAGTAGATATTGGGCATGTTGAAGTCTCCGCAAATTATTCTGTACTGTGAAGGTAAGGTTGGTTCATAGTTCAGTCCATTAATATAGTTCTTCATTCCGTTTCGAGTGGTGTTGAGTGGTCTGTAGACACATCCTAAAAGTGATTCATTGGATCCAGTCGACACTAACAGCCATAAGGAGTCATCGATCATACCAAGGCATGGCTCAGCGAGAGTGGCTGCAAAATATTGCTTCCTTAGGTATATTAAACATCCTCCACCTTGTCCTACACCACGATTTCTGAGAAACGTGTGGTAACCTATAACGTTTTGTTGTCTGGAGTATCAGGGGCGCACGAAGCTCCAGTGATTTGAATAATATAAGGATTATATGAGAGGATAAATGATCTAACAATGTGCACCTTGTTAAGTAGTGAACGTACATTGAAAAGCGCTAAACTTAGTGCATTTTTCTTTGCCGGCATCATTTTTATACCTTTACCAATGTCTAAAACAGAAATACCTTTGTGATTCAAAGACTCTGGTGACATTGCTCGGTCTGATGTTTTTCTAGTGAGCTAATTAGCGAATGATTGGGTGTCACCCGCGTTTGAGTCCATGACAGGAAGTGTTGGAAAAGTGCAAGTAATGTATGGTTGGGTAGTGGAACAATGGAGGGCGGAGTTGGCAGGGGAGGTTTGAAAGGTATGCGTCTCGCTAAAAAAGGGTAAGCCTGAGGTGAATTGGACATGCCCACCTGATCGTTGTCAACGAAGAGATCGCGGGTTGTGTTCAGGTGAGCTTCCGAAATGTAGATGCTATCTGTATTGAAAGGGATGTTGAACATAAGGTATACAATTTCAGGGGGGCGGTTTAGCCTGGCATGAATAGATGCGTCACGCGAGAGGTTGCTGTTACTGAGCAGAGGCCTGAAATTGGGGGTTGATAAGAGATGCGTCTTTTCATTCGCCAGGTACGGTTTTGCGTTTTCTTGTCCGTTTACATCCTTAGGATTTATAGGAGGAAAACTTGGGCGACACTTAGGGTAGTGATTTGGAGAGGGTTTGTTACCACGGGTACCCCATTGGTGGCCGGTTGGTGGTTTCCTACGTGGTTGGTTTAAAGTTGACTTATCGACGTGTCTTTGATCAGTAGAATGCCGGTATCCTGTCTTGTTTGAGCAAGTTTCTGCGCAGATGGGTTGTGGCCTAGACGCTCCATTGATTTCTATGTGTATGTTCATTGGTGTTCTTTCTCTTGCCGGTTGATTCTTCGACCGAGGCACCCCCAACGCTCGGCACGCTGTTAGAACTGTCGAGATATACTGTTAGATCAATCGGGTCAACGAGTTTGTTTTCTTTGATGGGATCGATGGTGCATTCGGGCGTGGTGCAACAAAGTGGAACTGCGCGATCTTTGGTACCCCGTTCATCGCCTTTGGATATCGTTGTACCCTGTTTCGATGCGTCCTGGATCACATGATTAGAGACGGTGGTCCTGTCTAGTAAAAGTTGTTGACATTCTCCTTCGAAGGGGCGTTCAGTCCTCCGTAATTTTTAACAGTTTAAGCGAGGGTTTAGACTTAATAAGGTCCTTGATCTGTATGAACTGTTTTGCTATCGCCTCACTATGGAATTTAAATAATAGCGGGCGGCAGAACTTTTGTCTTTCTACGAAAACGGATGGAGGTATATGATGTCGGGTCTATTCCAAAAACCTTCGAGAGTATCTTTTCGATACTTTCTAAGCGCAGCTTCCCTGCAACATTGAACACGATGGTATTGTTTGAGCAACATATTTGTTTTGTGATTTCTGTTACCAATGTGTTGATGAACATGCTTGCGCTCCGAAGGTTATCCATCTTGGGATTTTCGGGCACTTTGAAAATGTAAGATAAACGGACAAGAGCCTCTTTTAGGGAATCAAATGCAGTGTGGCTCACCCTTAGTTGGACGGGCTCTGCTTCCAGCTTTGATACCTAAACAAACAAATTCGCCCATACACTATCTACAGAAACAGAACAGTTTTTAGTCTGAGAGGTGGAGACCACCAGATTACCTTCACCCCCATTAGGGCAGTAATCTTGAGAGAACTTAAATAAGTTATAGATCTAGAACCTTTGCCTTTAAGACGATCAACATGGACCTTAGAGCTTGGTATTGCAGGTTTGGCACGAGCGGATCTTGTATGACGAGCGATTTTGGTCACCATGTTTCGTAAATAAAAATATATTTTCGGGTAGAATTGGACGTAAGTGGAATGTGATCAGATTGTATAGAATAATAGTTTCACCGATGACAAATATATGAGAAACTTCAAAATAACTATTCAGGCAGTCATCACTCGAACTTTTCGAAACGCGCGCGCAAATCCAGTGGGATGACTTCATGCGAACTACACCTAAGGGAAGCACATAGCCTGGTGCCTTCAAAATCCTCGTCTCAGTGTTTCAGTTTCCTGAAAATATCGGTAAATACCATAACAAATAGTCAACAGCGTAACGTGTTTCATTAACCAACGCAAAAATGTTGGTGCCGCATAGTCTTTGTCAAAAGATGGTGTACACATCGTTAGTCATAGTAAATGTGACCACTTCACATTTTCCCATTTAACAATTGAGATCGCATCCTTTTCCTTGATATCACAAGCATCGTTGTACAGGGAAATCTTCTGTGACTAGTGCACGCAAAGGGCTCCGTCTTGGCCGAACAAGTTGTGAGGTTTTCAACTTTTCGACGGTATCCAGCAACCGAAGAAATCCTGCGCTGGAGTCTGCCCTCTTGTTAGCCGGATTTCGAAAGTTTCCGTCCTCCCTCGCCAAAGCCGATCTACTTCAACACTTTTGCGATGTTAACTATATCACCTAACAGCAAAATCTCTTAAATATGCATGTGAGCTTAGCCCCGGAATGACCTTGAACTATTGGAAAAATCGATTCACACATAGCCTCGTGTCATCACTTATTTTAGTCTTAGTATGTGGAACAGGCGGACTATCTCTTTTACTAGTGTGTGTCAAAGTTTTATAAACTGCAATCCTGTCATTACTGACCCGTTCTTTCTGGTGGCTGACTTAATGTTTTTAGCACCATTTAATTACTCGCCATTTTGTACCACCTGCATTTATCTGGACTGATCGCCAACACCCCGGCGCTTCCCTCCTATGTGCATCAAGGAGTGCGCATCATTATCATTGCCCTCAGAAGCGATGTTACGTGACTCGTGGAATTTGTAAGTAGCATGGGGCATGCCATTTTCAGTGACCTAACATACGTCAATCATGTACATCCGGAAAGACCACAGACCCAAGAAAAGGAGCGTTTGAAGCAAAGTTCTAACAGATATAAATCGGTTAATCGTTTGCAAACTACGGAGAATCAAGTTAACTGGAAGCAGGACGTCACCACATGCTTGGCCACCTGATTGCTTCTCATTCAAATGTGGAAGCAGTTCTTGTAATTCGGCTTCTGTCTAGATCGGAAGAGGTGTCCGCGCGTCTATCTGCAAGTTTTTGGGCGAGGTGAACATCAACAGTACAAGAGACCCCGCCACCATTCAGTCCCTATGCGACTTCCACGGTGCACACTGGCAATCTCGGAAGTCAATCTTCAAACCACATTTAGTTCACTTAAAATGCATATCGATGTACTGGATCTCCGAAGGCTGCATCCGTGACGTGGATGGCGTCTACTGAGTTTGTATGCTTTGGACAGTGGAGCACATCTCAAAACTGACGACCGTTCTAACCAGGCGGCTATCAACAGTGTGCCAAAGTACAGTCAAAATACTGAAACTAAACCGATATTAAATCCACCAAATCTGCAAAGACTGAAGCAATCTATGCACGCGAACACAGCCAACTACCAGCCAGATGAGTGAAAATACGGATGAATATAAACAAAGTTTCAACAGCAGGACTTGGAGACGGATTATCTGTGCGAATGAAAGGTTTGACAAACAGGCCATAAGAATCTTACTAGTATATTAATGTTAATTTTTGTAGAAATAATTATTTGTCCCGTACATAATCCGGATGTTCCGGTGAGTGCTCCCAAATGAGGCTTGCGAATGCTACCAAGAGGATTTTGGGTGTGGGAATAACTATTAACACGCGATCTTTTGGGTCAACCTGCGATCTAGGTTCGAGTTGACGAGTAATGATATGGTCGCAATATTAATATTAATATTAATGTGCATACGCGTCTACGGCATCTCGTGCCAGATGCGGTGAATCATGCTTCCTATTACGTCCCGTTAAGGTATGTGATTAGTGCTTAGACATCAAGATGGTGTAGTGAGAAGTTTGATGTACATTTCTTCAACCTACGTTGTAATTTCATATTTATCTGTTTGCGGACTCTCGCCCTTCACATAGAGGTGAATTATTCCGCCTGTTCGTTTTCTCCGCCTGGCCATTACACATTTTCGCGGGAAGACGCGACCTACAGCACACCACTCACAGTGTTGACAATTGCAACTTGGTTAGGGCCGACTTAAAGATAAACGGATGGGCACAATCCTTAATGTAAGAGATCGGTTAATGTTTCGAACTTCCGTGTGCGGGCCATCTGGGAAGATTCAGCCGAGCTGTAATTTTGATGCTGCCTCCAATGACACATCAGTATATTGACAGAAATTCATCTTTTATCTGCACGATAGGGGGCTGAGCAAGTCACCGCCGACAGACCATTTGTGACTGCCCATGATAATCCGGACAATCCTCAAATACATCACCTCGGTGAATCACCCCAATGCGCCCAATTATGGGCTCCTTTGCGCATGTGGCAACGCTGCGCGAAAGTTACACGGAAAGCAAGCACAACGGTTGCGTTGTATTCCGTGGAGAATTGTTGCGTGATTCATCCATACTTACAAAGTATCCCAAAGCGGTTGAAGTCCACGTACGACATGCATGTAGGCAACGCAGCTCGCATTGACGGAAAGACCTCCAGCGTAGTGTGATTTTGGGGTGTGGTCACCGGAGCTTTGATGTTGATAACGGGAGTGTACGTCAGGCGACGGCAAGGATTCCAGAGGGCGAAGTATGTTGGACATTATATCATTCCGCGTTTTCGAAACAACCGCACCATGCTGCCTGATGTCTACATGCAAGACAGGTGCTGTTCTCTCTACCCAGCCGATCGAACTCCACTATTCTCGCGTTCACCTTAGATGTACTAATCTGGTCGGCATTCGAGGAAAATACTAAACTATCGTCTTCCATCTTATACTGCAGCAAAATCGGCGGGCATATTGGATGGTGCAGAGTGTTGACTGTTTTCACGGGTTTGGTTTCAGGAGCTCCCCGTTTTCAGTTTGCATAATCCCATTGGTGTATGCAGCGAGCTGGTTATTAATGCGAGTTTACATAAGAAAAATCACACGTTCCAACTATGTCATATATCGTGGGGTTCATGCAAGGCCATAGGTTTCTATCCACCGGACCATATTTTAAGTGTGTTATGTCGGCATGGCCACCTAATCACAGAGGCCACTCAAACATTTCGTCCATTTGTTGTGGGTGATTAAAATTTCATCACGAAACAAAAACGCCGGGTGTGAAATCCGGAAACACAATCACCAGAATTGATTTCGCGGAAGTGTAGCAGTTGTAAGCTTACCAGCAGTTGATCGGGAAGTTTAAGGAATACTTAGAGATCGATTCTACCATAATCTCCTCTTGAATATTTCAATATAATTTTATGGTCGATCATTAGTTAGTTCGTGATGAAATATACCAACTTCAGGGGGGCGAATACGGGATCCCTCAATAACGATTCAAATTCACATTGAGTGAGACGTGGCGCGAAAACCTAGCAACGTCTCTCTCTTATATCAGAAGATAAGGACGATGACTTAATTCCAAAAGAGGTCATCAGTAAGAACTCGTAGATAGCTATTTTTATTACAGTAGCAAGCGAATGATCATGCAGCAAAGTTAAGTTTCTCACATGAAATGTGTAAATTATTAAAATTTGGACACAGTATACCCGTACAACAAATTGATCACTTAAGAGCCAATCAGCCGTGGCAGTTGATACGACGGAATTTAACTCACCCAAACGAGTAGCCACCGTTTGGCCTAATCGAAATGACCGTTCGCAGATCAAAAAATGGTAGGAAGTGTAAGTTGCTTGGTAGTAATATACAGGTAAGATGGTTATCTTTCATACTCAGATTTTGGGTCTCAGGTTGATTGACAGTAAAAGACATGGTAACAATAACTGGAATAAGGATAATGACCAATACAGTTTGTTTGGATTACATAATAAGACCATCTTCCAGAAATTTCGACAATGTCCGGCTCAGACACAGCGAACTCAACAGTAATCCGGAAGACCTTAACAAAATTAGTTGAATCACCATGACAAAATCAACGCCGGTACGTCAACCTTCTCCTTCGTATGATCAGTGCAGTCACTAAGTTGCAATGCTGTTTTCTATTTCGCAGTGGTAGCACCGCTTAGCGCTCGATTAAAAGAGGCCACACGCTGCAGAACAAACAATGTCTCCTGTGGTTAACAAGCATATGCAATGTGTCAGTGTTCCTTCCGAGTAAATGGTAGTGATTGGTCAAAAAGCTTGTGGCGGTACAGTGATAGGTAATGGTCGTAAGGCACGCAACGCATCAAGTCCCTGATCAGATTCTATCGTCATGTTAAAGGATTCTATGAAAAATAACTAGCCGCACACCTTCACCTTCTGAGCGCTTAAAAAAGGGCACTTGAAGCTCTGGGTTTGCTAGGGGAACCAACGGATTTGAACGAGTTGTGTTGATTTCAGTCGATGGCCACTAGTTTTGGAAACAGAATAAGAGCTTAATCTGATTGACGTATGTTGGCCGAAGAAAAGGCAGAATAACGTGACAACCATAAGATAGCAGTTAGTAGCTTCATCAAACCAGGCTGTTGTAGCATCATTCGGTCCAACTGAAATGTGAGTCCGGCCCCGTGGTTAGGCTGGAAACGGTGTCCAATCTCGAGGTCTTCATTTACCAAATACCGGAAGCAGTATTAGAAAAAGCTTATGGAACGGGCTCACCAAATTTTAGTGCTAGTTTCCTGAATTCGTACGCCCAAAGTTTCCCCGACCTTATGCTACCGTGAATCGGAAGTCGCAAGGAGAAAGCGGTGAATCTGCAAAAAAAACTTTATTTATTGATTTACTCACCGTTTACAACAGACTTCAACGTAACAATTGAGGGGTGCTAGGGAGCTGGACGTGGGAGCACCTTGGGCACAACCGTACAGCAGCCGCCAGAGTGGAAGAGTGCGTCGACGGAAAGTTCTAGTCGACCTTCAGAATTCAAAAAAGCGTTAGACTGGTTAAGCCGCGTTCCTAACGGTAATAGCTCAACATTGCTATCCTAGTGAATGTAACCTACAGACGTAGAGGTGGTGCGAATTCATCACACAGCTGAGAGCATAACTGCAATAATTATGTCTGCCCACTCACTTTGATGCTAGTGGTTTGTAGTAAATTTACATTCACAAGGTTATGTGAACTGGCGCGGTGGTACTGGCGAAGAAACTGTCACGTCGCGCGGAGTCTAGAATTTCGGGGACGTTGAAGGTGATATTGTGGCGGATTGTCCGGTCGGAGTTGCGAGTTTTTGAACGCTCGGCCGAATACGTCAACGAGGGGAAGGTACGCTCAAAAGCGTGCCGCGATCGGATCAAGAACAACGTGCGTGGCCGGGTGAGTCATCGCTCGACTGGATCGTACTAACGGGCGAGGCAGGGCAGGCGAAATACGACAGACGGCCAGATCGGAGGCGTGGTTTTTCCAACATTTAGAGGAACATCTCGACACGATGTTGGAATACGGTCAAGGCCAACACTGGGTGGATGGCGGACGGCACGAGCAGCCGGACGAGCCATCGCGCAACGAAATCGGACAAACAGACGAGGAATGGCAAGCGGAAAACCCCCCGATAGAAAGCGCCGATCACACAAGTAAACCGGTCAGAAGTGAACATGACGTGAGAACGGAAACCGGGGGGTGTTGCGGGTTGGAATTATGACTCATAAACGAGAGAGCGCGCGTTGCATGNGGGAGCGGTTCATCCAGAGTTTGCCGCCGGAGTTGCAGGAGAGCGTTCGGACGACCGAGTCTTGTGGGATCACGGACACCGAACGGCTTGTCGAAATTGCACAGCGCCAACCCATGCGGACGCAAGTTGGACGGCTGGAAGTCACGGAGCTCGAACAGAAGTTGGAGAAGCTGGAGAAGTCAGTGGAAGGTTTGAAGATGAATGCGGAACCAAGAAGAAGACAAGTCAGACGAACACGTGAACAACCTCGCCGTATTAATTGTTTGGTTTGTAATGGGGTTGGACACTTTGCCCGCCAGTGCCCTAACAGACGTCTTCATCCTTGTTTTTCGGTAGTAACGGGTTATCATGGGGCATCCCGCGAGTTAAATTTTTGGTTGAGAGGGAACAAAAGAGTGCGATAGTAGATACGGGAGCGGGTGCATCGGTTATAGAAAGATTCCCAGGATTGCCCGTTAAGTCCGGTAACTGGCGTGTAGTTACGGTCGGAGGGACGGCGTTAAAGGTACTGGGGACACAGAATGTTGAGAACCAGGTAGATAGTGTCAGGCTGCGCCACGCAATGTTAGTGACTGACAATGTGAAAGGGACGAAACCCGAGAGGTTGAATTCAGGAATGAACGAACTGTTACAGATCTGAGGCCGACTAGATCTGGAGAACGGCCTACTCGTCGTTGATGTGGGTGTGCAGAGGGGCTTCGACCTCGGAAATTGCCATTTATTCCAGCAGACCAGAGGGATCGTGTGATTCGACTGGCACACGCAGAAGTTCGATGTGGAATCAGACTAGAAACGTACGCATACCCCAAGTACTAATTCATCTATATACGCGTCCCAGAATGATAAGCAGAATTTCAGTTTTAGTCTGTGACCCAACAGTCTGACCTGTGAGACATCACGAAACAGTTTCCTTCGATTACGTTACATGAGGCCTCTGTCTCAGAAGTCTAATTTGGGAGACAGCAGGATAAGGGATTTACCTGTGGAACCCTACACGATCAGATGACCCAGTTGTTTAACTCATTCGATAGTGAGGGGCCAACCAGACCCAATGGCGCTGTGAATAAGATTTCGACCAGTCAGCTCGATTGATTCTGCGCGCACTAGATTTACTGTCAGTTGAATCGGGTTTCTGAGATTTCGTGTGGAAATTTCGATCGTAAAGAATGATACACCGGTGGTCATAGTCAGACTTTGGGTAGTCGGAGAGCTCTCTGATAGTGCCCCCTCCGTAGGCATGAACAGCAGCATTGCAATTGTAAATGTGGTTCCGCTGTAAACTCACATGTTTGTGACTTACTGCTCAAGCAGTTAGTATTGCATCGTACAAGCCTATATGCCTAGCGGCTTTTTGTGGTCTATCTAGCAGGGCTGAGTCTGGAGGGACCGAAGTCCTATGAATCGGAGCAGTACATCTGCATGACCACCAAGCCAAGGTAGTGAAAAAGGACAGGAATACGCCCTAATATGTTGAACTCAACCAACCGATAATAATATCGTACGATTTACTGTAGTTCAGAATGATGCGGTGAAATTGCGAATATGCTGTTGCCTATTATACCGCAATTTCGGCCCTATTGAGATCATTTCACGAAACTAGGTCGCCTCTATTTTACAGCTTCATTGAAATGCAGAACGACTTGTCCGTATGTGAAGGCGACATGTAACTGAAATCGATTTTAACTGTAACAAAAAGAAGTACAGAAAGTATTCCCTTGTTGGCCTGAATGATAGGCGCACAAACAATATGGGCCAGATATTTTTGGTTTGCGTTTACCCTCTATTTAATTCTCATTGACTAGCACATGCAAGATAAGGGTCCTTGTCATCTGGGTTGGATTTGAAGAGGTGAAACCACACTGGAATGCCAACAAAGAGGAGTATACATTTGTCAGTATATAAACCATGCAACTGGTAAACATTCTGTAATAGTGAAAGGGAAAAACAACCAGTATTTTGCATAAAAATAAGGATGAAATTCTACGAAAGCCATCAGAATACCAAAATGGAATGTGGAATACTCGTGAGATTAGGATGAGGTGCAATGTAACAATTTGCATAACGTGCGTACAAGTCTGAATGAGTGAGTGACAGTATGAATGTGCGCACCAACTTGCTGATAATTTAAATATGTTTCGCATTTCGTTCAGTCACGTTCATCATCTACACTTGGCGTCTTGCAAGAATGCCTCATTTTACAATGATATGCCGTCGTACAAAATATGATTACGATAGGTTGCTACTAAGTAGTTCGGCACATACGATAAATTAGAAAGAACTCAAATATAAAAATGCGGTATTTCCTGTGGATATTAACCGGCGAAAGACTCAGGATGCCCAAACAACAAAGCCGTGACTATTCTTATTTGGGTACTTTCTAGATAGTGGTAATCTATGTAGTCAACAGAAGCTTGATTGGTTGATGTACGACACGTAATCGGCTTTCTGCTTCGTCAGTTTCGTGATATTCACAATACCTTGACACTGGTTGTGTTTAACATCACGATTATCTCTGATTATGGCGGCTTCGTCAGAGTGAGTTTAGCATTAGACTTAAAGAGTTCAATCTGGATGTTGGATGTACAGTGTAGAGTGTACTCATGGATATATAAGTGGAGAAAACCAGTAACGATTAAGCAATTTAACAGCAGCCTACCGAAAGCCTTCGCAACCGTGTTATATATGTGCAACATCCGAAAAAACTAAGATGCACTGGAAAGTCTAAGTAGTTAGATATTGTATAAAGCAGTTTGTGATTTATTTCTTAGTAGTATACATATACCGAACAAAGTTAGTGCAAGTTACTTTCCTTGTTGTATACGTCACTGATCTGTAAGAAATGTCACAAGTTACACGTAAGAAATACTTCGGTGTATTGACAAAAACTTTTCAGTAGCAACATTGCACTGCGAGTGGTTTTCGGGCAGGGAGTATTTGATACCGCTGAATAAAATCCAACGTTTCCAAAGGAGATTAGTAATTTCTCTCAATGTCTTCTGAAATCCCGACCAGTTCACATGACTTGTTCCAAAACCACCTTCGCTCTGTTGCATCGTGAGCCAAACGGTTCGGTTGGGTCGCCTTACAATTTGAGTAATACCCTCCGGGTACCAGGTTCTTGGAGAGTATTGTGTAGATTATGGTCTGTGCTCCTTGCCACGGACTCACAAGAAATGGGGAAATCAGAGCCTTCATAATTGTCTAAATGCAAACAAAAAGGGAGATGTAGTTGAAGGCTGTAGGTGATCGCAATTTTCCAGTCCACATACTCTTGATAAAACATGATTTTCGCGATGTATTGACCGACTTTACTTTCTTTGTAACAACGAAATTGCCCGCAGCTATCTTGTACATACAATCCACAAGTTTGTGTGAAACGTCTATCTAAAAATTGTACTGCACATTAGTTATGCACGAGCATAGTGGGTGTTCTATCGTCCAGTGATTTACTGGCGATTAGGCCTTTCGTAACAAAAGAGGCCCTTCACCGTTCACTAATTCTGACATCGTATATCTTTTTTAGGGGGTATATTTAGTTAGCTAACGCTTTACCAGCTCTAGTACCTTGTCAAGCCACTTCACGAGTTTTATTCCTGTAAGTTAACAATTAGCAAATCTGATATGAGTAGTACATAAGATCTATGGGATTTTAGTTAGTCATATAACTAAGGTGTTTGAATGTCTGTCGGTTTGTGAAGTGGAAGTAGCTTCAAGTAGAATCCTTAAGGTCACCGTTATCCGTTTCCGCAGTAATAATGGCCCACCAATTTTAGATCCTTCTATGAGTTCCATGAGAGTTTTCAAAAATGGTTTAACCCTCTTTTCTTGGATCGATCCTCATCGTTGTTTTGTTGTTGTTGATGATGATGAGGGAAACCATGTACGTGAAAAATCGTTTAAATATCTTAAACCGATAACTTCACGAGCACTCCTTCCCATGCCTCTGTGAGTCGCTATGTCTACTGAAACGTCACTTTCACAATGCATTACGTATGACGCAATAGTTTTGTTTGAATTTCGCACAAGCGGAGTTTTGAAAACGTATTGTTAGGTCGGGCCTAGAAATGTTGAGCAGCGGACACTGTAGATAACAAGGTCGGCATCAAGATGATGCGTAAAATCAAAGGGATATCCAGAATAGTTTGTAAGATAATTCAGCGAACTGAAGACCAAAAGTCAGTCTGTCTGATGTGTTGAACCAAAATCAGTATTGGCTCAGGTTCCTCTCAACAATGAAAACAGTTGCCTAATCAAGAAAAGGTTATTCGATTCCGCTGGTCATCTATTTTTTTACCGGGCCAAATTAATTACATGTTTAAGCACTGGTAAACTGTCACAGTTCGCCATCTGGGACCGCCTACCTTCTCTCGCCATCATTCATCGCCTATACATGCGTTAATTCCGGTGCAGTTCCACATATATGGATTTGCTGGAGAGACAGCCGCAGGTCGGAATGATGGAGCATTTGCCTAAGTGGGTGAAAAACTCCGGTAACTAACCAGCTGGAGTTTGTAATTGTGTTGTTAAAGGCTACATACACAATGCAGGCTTCATTAATTGTGTTTCACACATTCGAAACGAATCATCTTTCCGCTTTAAAGCAGGCGTCTACTCTCCCTCGTCAAGGAACTCGCCATTAAACGGTTGAATGCACCGTTGTCTGTACGAAATGAATCGTTGAATAAATTAACGTTACCTTGGCAGTGCACGGTGACTTCTCTATACCTGAACAGGACAGCCCCTTAAGCGACAATTCTAGAATGCCTCCTTAATCTTCACTCTTGCTGTCCGTACACAGTAAGACGCAGTGAAATCCGTTCAAACAAACGACTGTTGATGAATATCGCCCAGCAGGTGTAATTAAATCGGACACTTGGACCTGCCTCGGAAGTCCGATTTACGGGTTTATCGATTAGAGTGAACAGGACAGTTACTGTGTCTCCTCTCGGGACGATTGGGCAACCTGGCCACTGTTTACAAGCAGGAGTGTTTGAGCGTTCAGATTTGATAATTCGGTCGTGCCTAATGTGAGGTCAGTGGCGCAACAACCAACACGGTCGCCCCATGAATGCGTGGCCGGAGTTCAAATCCCGGCCGTGGCAAGAATATGCACTGCTGACGAGCTCTAATGAGAGCGAAACACGAGTCTGATGCTTCTCGTAGAAACAGACTGACTGGGAAACCCATCTGAGTGTGAAGTCTACGATCAAATATGAGTGGTGTTTAACCGGAAGTAAACGACTGTTGCTGAACCAAGGGTTTTTATACACAAGGGTTTATACACATCACGCTTAAAATCAACCAACAATGCTTTTTGGAATAAACTCACTTAATTTGAACAGTTTGTTCGACATATGTGAAATGCAGAATTAAGGAAATTACGTAGCCTTCAGAGCAAGCGCCGATAATTCGTCTTCTAGCACCTCCAAAAAGAGATTGGCAAGAGCGATGTAGCTGGAATTGAGTGTTTTGTTTATTTTTACCTCACGAGAAAAAATGTTCCGAAAAACATTTCCTTCATATTGCTGATAATTGGTCGGGAATTTAGTCAGCACTAACTGAATCACAAAAATTTGATAGCGGCTTTCGCATTCCAGTAGAACTTTCATTCAGCCTGTCATGATAGATGAAGCTAAACCTGAGCTTTCACGTTTCAGTTGTTTGGTGCTGAGTGTTTCCGCGATGAAAATGTATTCCACTAATAGACAGCAGCCAAAATTCACTCATCCAAGTGCCTTTCTTCAGTGGTCTGAGATCGTGATTTTGTGGCCATTGTTCGAGGTTAACTAGGTGGTTGCTGGATTTCAGTTCGAGGTGATACGGAAATCTAGGGATATCACAGAAGAATGCACGTTGGAGTGCTCATGGACAGTGCATCGATTATGTGCATTGTTGGTCCAGTGCGGCAGTGGTCAACGCGGTCTCTTTCTCTGAAAATCAACCGAAGTTCAAAAAACTAGTCCCGGTGAAGATGTGCATCAGTGATGAGCGCCAACCGGCTATCCTAATTTTCCCAACAGTGTGTGTGAAGTGTCTTGTCTTTAACCGAATTTGGGACACTTATATCCGCACAAGCTTTTTCGTAATCACTCCCTCACAATGGATCAAAAATGTTGCCGTTTTCACACGAATCGTCACAATGCAAAATTTTGATGAAAATCCTAAGGGTGGAATGCAATGTGGCAGATTGACTGTGAGCTACACCAGCAATGTTTGTGATACAACCTGACGGTTAACACTAACAGTGTGAATTTCTCTCGTGTTTTTTGATCTATATACTGAGTGAGCCAGCTGTTCCTAGATCACGTGAAGTTTTCATCTTCACTTATTTCCATAGCACTCAATGGAATTCATTAGTCTGCCTATGATTGACGGCTCTCTTTTAGGCACCATCATCTAATGATTTCCACAATATACGTGTTTACATTCATAGGAGAATGTCTTTCTACTTCCGTTTTTAAATTGCGATTAGGCTATTCCTGACGCTTCGCAACAGCCGTTCACTACCATCTTTCTTTCTCATCTTCTCTATGCATCTTAACCTGGTCACCTTGATTATAATGAAGTTCGCCGATTTTGAGGAAACACAATCAAAGCATGGTCTTTCACTTACGTTAGTGGATGATAGGACGTACTTTTGAGTGTTACTGGTATGTAATGTAGCAAACGTTTTTCTTTCGAAGCTAGGCTAACATGAGAACAGTCAGCCTGTTTGGACTGAAATCAGTAACAATAATCACAAAATCCAGTCTGGTGATTAAACAAACGGGGACTGACGTGTTTCCAATCTTGCATGTCTCGTAAAAGCTCAGTCTGGACTGTGCCGGGATGCAAACTAACTGCCATGACCATAGTTCCCTTCATACGTTCATTCAGTTCGATCGCGTGCATCACGTTCGCCAACTTTGAATGACAGTAGGCACGGGCTGAACTGTACGCTTCCTTTCGAAGTTGCAGATCCGGTTTGCATAGCCCACCGTAATAGTGACCCATAGATGAGACGTTGATTACACGCGATGGTGCACCACGCTCCAGCAGTGGTAGAAGCAGACTGGTTAGCAGAAACGGACCCAGGTGGTTGGTTCCCATGGTCAGTTCGAACCCGTCGACAGTAGTTGCATACTCTTTTGCAATTACTCCAGCATTGTTCACAAGAAAATCGAGTTTGGTGAATTTATTCAATATTCGATTGGCGAAGTCTTTCACAGAATCCAAAGACGCTAAATCCAGTTTCTCTAGTATAAGCTGCAAGAGAACAAACGTCCAGTTGTCACTCTCGGCACAACCATTGGTGACTAATCATTAGGTAATTGTGTTTTATGTTCAAAACGACGTGTGGTATCATAAAAGAACAAGCATTCTGTGAACAGGACGGTTTTCCATAAACAATGTTATGTATGGTTCATACACATGAAATAGAGTAACGCCTATGGTGGTTAGGAAGATCAAGTGGATTGAAAGTAAGCAAGGGGGCAAGATGATGGTACACTTGAAAACTATGAGTTTGTTATGATCAGAAAAACAAGCAAGATAAGCTTTACGTAATTATTGTCACCTACCTGCTGACAATTTAATCGAATCAGACGGTACAACAAAATTTCATTAAGGATATTCCACACTGTGATGTCACACTTTTAACTAGTCATTTCAAATTTTCTGCGGTTCCATGTGTCTTACTTGGGAGACTACCTGAAAAATTCTGGAAGCACAGACAAGCAAAATCAACTTAATTATTAAAAATGTCGTTGTGTGTATCGGAGAGCTGGTATGCACAAGAACTGTGGATTGTTCTGTTTCCTGAACCTCATCGGGAATGACTGACTAGGTACCAATGCTACTATACGGATGAGGTTTGAGTAAATTGTACGCTGTTTGAAAAAGGAATTTCTTCTGTGGAAACTTGATTAATGACCAGTATTGAAGTGCGCATTTAATGCTCATGGACAGTCATTCATTCCTGATTGAATAATGTTTAGACGATAACTTTAACGCACCACAGCAAATGGGGACAAGTCTGTGAACCGGATCAGTACATGAGACCAGTAAATACATGAATGATATTGTAGGATATCTGGGTCACTGGTTCAACACCTGTCCACATGCATACTTCTTCAGATATCCGGCTGTGCACCAAGCTTCGTATTTAGACTGTAGACGTTTCATCAGTGAACAATGTGACATCAACAACGTGTAAGTATTCGAGCGTCCATGCAACATTGTATAGAAAAACTGGAAAAGAAACCAATACTGAGGCTCAAAATCTATCCTTTAGAAGTAACAATTAATCCCATTGAGATCGACGGAGAGACTGAGTAACATAGTATACTTATATAACAGGAGACAAGTCGGGTAATAAACTGGACTGCTGAGGCAAAACATCAATTGTGGCTCCTTTAAAGTCCTATCGATAACATTTGTGCTTTCCTGAAGCTATTGGTAAATGCGTAATCACTAAGTAACACACTAAGAATGCTCCTTCCACAGTCAATACTGAAGGCACTTTTCCCAACGAGTAAGGCAGGATAACAATATCTTATTTCCATAGAGATTACCATGCCAAAAATGGGAGTTTTACCCTGCACACATCCACAGCAATAGACAGAGGCCAATTTGGAAGACTACGATTTTTCAGCAAATAACGTAGCTCGCCAGAGCGAATGGACAATTTTGTTGGGCTATGAGCACCTACGGCTAAAAATTTTCACAATAAAGACGTTAAAATTCCAGAAATTAGAAGCGAGGCATGTATTCGAAAATAGAAGATTAGACGGTGACGTTTGATTTGGATTAGCCTTTCAATGACTTCACAATTGGATGGTAACTTCAGTATGTGCTGATCGTAAATCTCTGAATTCGCATTCGCAAGGCTATGCCAAATCGCAGTATCTCCGGGTAGTAAGCATTTTATGAACTGCCGATATAGACAGAGATGAGTTTCGTAAACAGGCAGTTTAAATTTAGTGTTTGCTGTGACAGCTGATCATCTCCCATGACCGGGGTTATTAAAATTAACAACAATGGAATGTTCCATATGACGAGTGTCAAGTACACTGAGGATGGACAGAAATTCTTCGTGAGTGTAAATTGGACGGTCTGAAGTAAACAGACAGTATACGAATATTCCTGAAATTGTGTCTTCGATAAAGACTGTTTACACAGAAATTTAAAGTAGGGCTAAACAAGCCAATCCATTCACCGCCGAGCCGACGCTAAACAAGCCATAACCGTTGTTTGCTTCAGCCTACTAAACACAGTGTTCGGATTACAGAGTTTGATGCCTGTCCGAACTGACCCACCCTCCACAGCGTGATTGTTTCTCATAAAAAACTTAGCATTACTAAGACCGATGACAAATTATCGAAACAAACATACGTACAATGAAGTTGCCTGTGTGTGTGTGACGTGTGTGAGACGTGGACCCTGTATCAGCGGAACGTGAGCTATTTGAGCCGCTTCCATGTTCAGTGTCTGAGGCGCATCTTGGGTATTCGGTGGTCGGACATGATTCCGAACACTGAGGTACTGCGGCGAGCGGACATGGACGGGATGGAATCCATGTTGATGCTGAACCAGCTCCGTTGGCTCGGTCACGTCCGTCGGATGGGCGATGACCGTATCCCGAAGCAGTTACTGTACGGACAAGTGAAGTCAGGTAAGCGAAATCCCGGTGGCCAGAAGCGGAGGTACCAGGATGTTGTGCAGGTAAGTCTTTCACGTTGTAACATTGATTTTAGATGTTGGGAAGATTTGGCGTTGAACCGGACGGCCTGGAGGAATACGGTTCGGGCGGGCGTCCGAGCGTTCAACGAGCAACTATTGCGTGGTCGCGAGCGGAAGCGTGCGGTACGCAAAGGAACCATCGGTGCCATAGGTCGCGGTGACGTGACTATATGGCGTTGTGATGTGTGCGGCCGCGAATGCGCTGGCCGTTTGGGGCTGGTAGGTCACCAACGTACTCATAGTACCCCGTCGGCGAAGAGGCGGCGAGTACGCTAGGCTCAGGTAGGTCAAATCGGTATACCTATTCTACTTCTGTTAATGACTGCATCGGCCAACATCGTGGTCATTGACAATTAATCCGCTCTTCTTTTCAGAAACCTGAGTGTCTGTGGTCTTCTACCCATTCTTTTCTCCGGCTTTGTTGATGTAATGTATGATGAATGGTCTGCCTGGCTTTTCATAGTCCAATGAGAACTTTGCTTTTCATCCTTATCTTCTCTGGGATGCACTAACCTGCACCCCTATACTGCAACGCTTCTTGTATTACACTTCAAAAATCTTTCTTCTCAGTGTAGATCTCGTCATTGCAGCCTCTCTGTTTAGTTTCCGAGAGATAAGAGTTTCCTTTCCTTATTAGCCAATCAAGTGGCTAACCAGCATTGGCCGGCTGGACAGAAAGGCCCCACTGGCACACCTCCCGGTCTTATTCCTTCGGGTTTACACTGGATATGTGGTGTGTTGGTGGAACTGCAATTGGTGCAGCGCAAGCCAATTGCAGTGATGGCTAAGCGCAGGCGTCCTTTGGCTTCGGTCACTGTGACAGCCTAATCCGAATCGGATGCCGCCAACCGTGTCAACTCCTGCCGTGTTAGCGGTGCGGAGTGTGGACAACTCTGAGCGCTACTCCGATGAGATAGAAACATGATACTAAAGATACTGTGTTATGGAAAAACATAGTCCTTTTCATTCTATGTGAAGCCCTATTAAAATATAAACTTATGAATCACAGTCCACTGCCAGCTTTCGCTTTCAGGCAAGCGCCAATTGAAGAAGCAAATATGTTTTGCTATAAAATGTACAACTCTAGAAATCCGGATCATCACCCCTAAGAATGAATCAAGTTCACTCATGTTCTCAACTGACGATTTACTCGGAAGGCTCAAATCTTCTTTTCTAGCGGATATAAACCAGTACAGTTCTGAGACACTTTATAATAAGTTGAACAAAGACGGGCATCACAAATCATGGAAAACTAACTAGAGGTGTGCGTACCACTAACGTATGTTAATACGGTTATAAGTAACCTTATTGAATTGTTAATTCAAAAAGTTGTTCAAAACCTCAAAATTAAGTATAAAAGGGTTTAAGAGACTGCTGTTGATAGGTTGAAGTCTCAGCACTCAACCAGATTTATGGCCGAGAGACACATTATGCCCTCAGTTGATTTGAAGTGATGTGGATCAGGCTCGCTGTGGAATCAACTACTGCACCCATTCAGAATCCCATTATTCTCCTTATTACTGTAAATTCCGTTATCATCGTTTTCGATTTGACTAGATTATATCATATTCCTTAGACTATTCCTGTTAGTATTATGTAATAATTGGTAAAAATACGGCATTCAAGCATGGTTGACTAATAGAGGTTCATGATATGTGTATTGGGTCTAGACTGTCATAGAAGATCTTTACAATTTCTGACTTTTCTACCGGTTTTATTGCAGAATATAGTATGCAGTGAACAAAACCTTTTGCTTGGGTCTGGTGCGTGCAATATCCATTGGTAGGATCACCGGAAGAAAAAAGTTTCTTCCAGTTGATTCACTGACGGTGAACACTTGTTATTCATAGTTTGGGGGTGATAAAAGTCTTTCATGTAAGTGAGATATCCACTTCACATAACGATAACGCTTACTCTAAAAAAGCACAGAAAACACTCTAACACAGAACCATTGATCAGTCTGTATTCGAACGGAAACCTGTGTATAATGCATGCCTGTGAACTCACCAAATCAGAGTCGACTGTGGTTAACGAGGGAATGACACAGATATCGGCCACGTCCACTTTCACACTGTCCGGTTTGGACGAACCATACTGTGATAGTATCACTTCCTTTGCTGCACGACCACGGTCAAGATTGCGACACGCCATGATCACCTGACATCCTCGGCGAGCCAATTCTGCAACAGTGCTCAGGCCGATCCCAGTGTTTGCTCCGGTTATCAAGGCCAATTTTCCATCTAAGCGTTCGACAATAGTACATGATTTATGGATCCACCCTTTCACCTGTGGATGCTCGGAAGATGAACTCGTTTGTGAAGACGTCATTGTCACGAGGGTAGTCCAGTAAACAGAAATTTAATGCACCGATTATCTACTATTTGCTTTGCTCTCCAACCAAATGTTGGTTGTCTGTTTATCCACTAATGTACTCCGGTAGTTATGTTACCGAAAAACACACTGACCACATAACGACCTAACTTCTACCGATTGGTCCATGGCGTGTCTATTTCGATGCAGGTCAGCTGGCGACTGTCAATTATTGACCGGCTGCTGACCGATGTTCTTACAGTAACAGATGTGATGTTGTGTATTTAGCAAGGTTAAACTCAATATAGAGGCAGTGCTGTGGTTAACAAATCGCAAGGTAAATGTTATGAATTTCAGTTACATGTGCAGTGTGTAGATCAAGTAAACTGTACATTATGTACGCCATCGGTCATCGCCAGATCGGTCAACACTTTTCTCCACCGTAGTATACCAAAAATAATCATTTTGTCGAATGCCGGAAGAACGGAGTTGGTATAAAAAAGATTGCAATGCCAGTGATGGGGATATGAGTACCTAACTGTTGACGAACAAAATGACTCTTCACAATAGATAGTCACCCTGTAACTTGAGGTGATAGCCAAGCTGTTGACTTCGTACTACCGAAGTACCTACTGATAACTTGATACGCCACATCGTGCCCAGGTGAAAGCTGTTGGAATATTTTTATTCGAACTAAGAAGCATATTTTGAATTCTTGTGGTTCACGGCGCTCACAGAAAAGCATGTAGCTGACCAGATATCTTCAACGTTATCTACAGAAGGAAACTTCAACCTTGGTCACGATGAACGAGGCTAAGGATTACGCATTATCCTATTGAACACTAGACAGGTAGAATGACAATACTTTGTTAATCTACCGTGTCCAAGATTGCACCAAGGGTGGAGTATTTGGAGAAATGTCCTCCACATGACCAATAGAGCAGTGTTATAAGAAAACTACTTCTAACCAAAGTATCCATTATATTTTCATAGCAAATATAAAAGCCCAAATTTGCGACATTCATCAATTCCTCCAAAATTCAAACGTCTTGAAGAACGTCGTCAACAACTGTGTGACCAAAACCTATTACACATGACATACATTCCACAACTTTTTCTGTTACAAAACCCACAAGAGGTACTCTACATCTAAGGTTCCCGATATGATGATGAAGAAAGTTGGAAAACATTTTCCCCGATGAATCACTATTTGTTGGTTGGCAATAGTCTGGTGGGAAACAGCTTCGTGGAACGATTGCACATATGTGATCTGCCTGTGGTAAGCCACTACAGATTTACAGGTCATTGCGGCTAAGATGGAAAAACCACCAACCAGTAAATTCTTTAAAAAGGGACTCTGAGTAAACGCGTTTGCACTTATGCCGAGAATAACCCACCAGTCTCCAAACCATATCATCAAACATAAATGGAACACAATCTACACGGTTCCACGAAAGCACGGGGAAGATGAACTGTTGCAACTGTGGTTCTTCGCAGAATCAGAAGCTATCGTGAAGTTGATGTCGGTTTGTTTGAAGTTTCCTGGCACGAATCTTGCGGGCTCTGAACGGCATTTAAAGATGTTAATGACTTGCCACTAGTCACTGTAAAGTCTGCAAAACACGCCCTCTAAAATCTTTAGTAGGATGTTTAAAAGTATCCACTACTCACCTAGGAAAACTGTTTTCTACCAAATCCCACTTTTTAAAAGTTTCCTCACTATTAATATCCATGAAAATAGTTGCTCCAGCACGTGTATCCTGAAGAATTAAACAATACATATTTTCTTGGAGTCATTAGCGTAGAATAAAGCAACGCAGATTCCCAACTTATTCCGCGATAAGTCATACTTATCCCCAATTTCATACAATTGATAAAAATTTCTAGTCATCGATAATCTCAAAGTTGGTGGTGTCAGGCTGCATATAATTGTGTTCGCATATGTCTTACCATCTCCACCTTACTTTTCATTGTGGACCCACCGTAATGACAACATTGTGCTTTTTCCATCCTATGCCGTCAAACGATGCACTGTCAGTAATAAAAAAATTTAGCATTTCATCGCCACTACTCTCAAGTAACTAGGCATTGAGCACACAAATTGTTGGCGCTGCTTCGTGGAAAATACCACAGATTTGTTGACGCCTCCTCTGTTAATTTATCGTCAAAAGTAAGGGAATTATATCACATTTGACAAACCATGCTAAGTTCACGGTGCGGTTACTTAACGCAGTGCGCGTTACACACATTGTTCTCTTTGCGAATGACATAGAATATCAGTAGGCCTCATGAACGAGGTAACGGCTGACTGGACCTACAATACACCTTCTGACTTTCCATCGTCGCTTTCTTACTGGCTGCTATGTCCTTGAACGTCTAGGCGTTGACGACAACATCGTCATCATTATCACAGTGGACTAGTCAGATCACAAGATATAGTGTATCAGGCTGCCTCTCACCGCAATAATAACGGAGGGTATTCCGGAAAGAGAAGACGTTACTAACAAGGCTACTAGTTAATAAAATAACCCTAGGCAGAAGAAGTAGGAGTGGTATGGATGTAGATGTACCATTGACTGCGGAATCTTTCCATCTCGGACGGCGCTTCTAGCCAATGGTTTGAGTAGTAACGAGGACTCCAGCCAGGTGGGAGACACCCATCCACTTTGCTCAATGTAACTGCTAGGGTCTACATATTACGCGACCAAGTTTTTGCTTGACCACCACGTGTTTTTGTCCAGCTGTCGGTGGCCTCAGAATGTAGTGCTCGGTATGGTAAACGCTTAGCTTACATGCGGGGCACGTAACCCAGCCATCGTTAGCCGTTCAACGCGATCACCCTACCAACTGACCGCGCATCTCGAACGTTCCTAAACACTCGTCAGTGAGCGGCCGATTAACCCACTTGATGTGGTTTAATAGTCAGGGACAAGGTTGGTTGAACAAATGAAGGCTGTCCACATGTTGGTTGCGAATAAGCTAGAATTCCGAATCACAGGGCAAAACCGATGACACAAATCTATAATATGCCCTTCCTTTAAGCGAAAATCGGACCTTTCTTGGACGCCACAGATGACACAGGTCAGCAAGGACAACTCGTGCACTTGCTGTCCTTATTAATGCCTCATCAGCCATACTGTGGGCTTACAAGAGACTTGTGATACTCGGATTGTGGGACGTTAAATAGCGCTAAAAATCGCACTTGAATTGAAATCTCCCATGCAAGTAATAAAGAGAAGACCTGGTACTGGTAGCAGTAAGCAGTTGTTATTCATGATTTGAGAAGCCGAGTTTATAGATGTAAAATACTATTAATAAATCACAGCCTGTCATTGGCTGATCGTATTAACACATGCAAAGTCACAAACTCTATGTCAGCTAGTATAATACGGAACAAACAAAACGGCGAATACCGGAAGGCACAATACTGAGACCGTTCGTCCAATCCTGATGTATCTTTAAGGCGACATTTGGATTGATTGCTTGTCAGATCTTCGGTTGTGTCCGGGTTTGGATAAAGGGTGAATCTAGTGGATTTTCACCACAACCTTCCCCTCTTCAAGAAGCTTCTGCATTCATATTTGTCAGTCATTCTGAGCTTCTCTGGGCACCAAACACTTGCAATACATGCTCTTTTGCTTACTCTATAGTCACTTTTTCAGTGCTTCGAAAATGGATTTGGTCAGTGTGTCTCCGATGAATGGTGGCATCGTTCAGGTCAGTAATATCTACCATTGTGCTGCCTAGCTGGCGAGTGATCAGTTAATTGGCAGGTCGCAAATCGTTTCCACGAAAATATATCACATCCGTTGAATGTACACACTGAAGTGATGCTCTTAGTCGCCTTGATTTAAATAGCACCGTTGGGTTCTCCTTCGTTATGCAATGAGCTGTTGTACTGAAGCAGAAAGTTAGCGAGAAACATTCAGTTTAGCAAATGTTTTAGGATTAGCAAAACTCTCGGCACTTTTGAGCGTTTTCTCCAGATTTTCCGCGGCCCCGTTTCAACATGGATGCGGAGGCGCCGTTCGCAAATGACGACACCCGATGCTGTCAAGCCACTGTTTCATTTCAGCGGAACAAAACCGTGACCCGTTGTACGTCACCAAGACCTGTGGAATGCCTTAATGACTGAAACATTTACGAAATGCTTGCATGGTAAAAAGCCGTGAATGGTGAGGTTGTAATAAGTACTTCTGGCCACTGTGAGTAAGAATCAGTCATTGCCAGGATGTGATAGTTACCAATAATTGGCCCACAATAGTCTGCGTGCACCCGTTGCTATGGTAGTTAGCTGTCCGGCCAAGGTGTCCAATTCTTCCGCCTTGTCTTTATTTTGTGGAGGCAGGAGTGGTAGTTCATTACGATACTCTCGATAACCGAGTTTATCTCCAGCCACCAACACATCTATGAAGCCATTGATTTCAATTTATCCACGTCCAGTTGAGCTTTATGCAAGTCCTTTAATACCTCCCTTCGTAGCAGTGGTGGAATGATCATCTGATCTCTCCAACACAGTACAACATCAGGTTGTGTTGACAACTTCTCTCGGTTCTGGAATAGTACTGGATGGTTCTTCTTAATACTTGACGACCAACCCTTGGTCATCTCGGCAATTACCGTGCCATAATAGTTTTTAGTTGTCTTGATCAAGTCCTCTCGGCTTATTGGAATAGCTGGCGAGGCCAGCAAACAGGCTTCAGCAGCTGAAAAATCTGAAATACCGTGACGAAAAATCCGCAGATTTTGGCTGATTTATCTTATTGACGAATCCTGGTCGATTAAAGTTCATCTGTATAGAATATTGAACTCATTCAGATTGCATTTGACTTGTGCACCCACAGATCACGTACTGTTTGAATGTGAGTTGTGAGATTATGAAACTTGAGAGGGTTACTGACAATGAACGCATACATGTTAAAGGTTAACTTGTGTGTGTTCAAGTGAACTCTTCAAGCGTTAGAAAAACATTCGGTAAGATTCATGCAAGGGTTGCTGAATTAGTTTAGAAAGAAGTTTTCATATCATGAGGAGTCACTCACAAGGTATTGTGATGATATACCACGATCTAGAAGGTTGTAATCATTCTCCAACTGTGCCTTATTTAAACAGATAGCTTCAATCGAGTACTTTTTTATTCTCGAGGTCAGACGTATCGGTACTGTCTAATCAGCTCTTTCCACAATTGGATGTAAACTCTCATGTATGTTTTATTTTGTCAATAATTGTCGCTTATTAGCCGCTGCATAGGTGAAGTCAAGGTTTCTGTCAAACTCAACATACCCACACACTGAAGTCATGCAACTAAAGAAAACATGGCTGGGTTGATAGAATTTCGACACTCGTGTACATCTAAAGTAGTGAATAAAAATCTTTGGAGCGTCCAGTTATTGTAAGTGTGATTTTCACACTTTTTGGCTAGGCTATTATTTAACAAAGTGCGTTGGCTAACGAAAATTTGAGTCATAGGGATGACGTCTCCTTAAAAGCCATATCGGAAAATAGACTGATCACAAATTCCACTTTCCACGGATCCTCTATCACGTGCTCGAAGAAATCAAGACAGATCTAACGACTGAAACACACGAGTGCATTATTATTGATAATGTCATTATCTGCAAGCACGACATTCTAAGTTATTTGAAAACATAGAGTTAAATTCAAGCTTCCTTGCTTGTCAAAAATGATGCGGTCAAGAAGCAACATTTAATCATCAAAAAGTACTTCGCTGTTTCCAGATCAGTTAACGAGCCTAAAACAACGGACAGAAAAGGAACGGATGCTTTGGTGCTACCACACAATGGCTTTCATATCATTTGGGTTACAATAACATCAGTCTAGCTGACCTCACGCAACTATTGGTCAATCATGAGCAGCGGCTACACATTTGCATTTAAGAGTGCACAAAGCAGAATGCCATGGAATCTCAGCATTATCCACACATCGGTTCGGATAAGTTGGAGGCCTACGCTAGTCAACGCTCAGTCGTTTATTTGCATCCCGCTGCAGAGATATACGGACAACAAACCTGTCGCGTGCGAAGCCCGTTTCATTCCAAACGGTCACTGGTCGAAGTGAGCTCAGAGAATGTGTGCCCGCCCATCTGCTTAGAACTTGTGTTATTTAGAAAACTCTTCGTGGGAAAATGGCATGATTTGTGTGGACAGTAAAATAGTGACTAACGTGAATTTACTGAATTGTTTCTCCCCTCAATTCTGAACATGTAGCCTAAATCCTTTTACCCGGGAAATCATAACATTCAGTTAAAAAGGTGAATGCCAGTTTGACGGCGCTCGTCTTGAGCACACGCTTAACACTCGCCTATATTGATGGTCTGAAATGTCTAACAGTAGTGTGGTTGTCAGATAACAAGAGAATGTAATAGAGATCAGCTACCAGATAGTCAGGCTGTTGCATTATCGAACGCTTGATACTTTTGGTTGCAAGGATGAAGTACAAACCAGGATAGACCCGCTTGTTTGTGTTTATAAGTGTAAGTAAACTGAAATTTAAGCTTATGTTTACTGTTTGTGTGTAGTTCATTTTTGACATATTGTTTCCACTCATGCAGGAGAAACACTGAAAAATTTTTAAAGCACACCCCTCCCTACATGAACATAGTGAATCCCCAGATATCACAGCACTGCTCCGGGTTGCAACACAAAATGGTCGTATTGCGCTGTTAATGTTTTAACAAATACTAGGATAACTCTTCCATGTAAGGCATTTAAAATCGTTCGCATTCCACATTACTTGTTCAGTTGACTTATCGTGCTCGACATGCTCCTTGCTCGATGAATTATTCACAAATTGTATTCCCTGATTTGTTATCGTAGATCTTTGTTCATCCTGCATGGCTGCTCAGACGCTTACCACGTTGCATTGGAGTCCCCCGTGAACACCCCGTTCATCTTACCTGTTCTCGTCATTTAAAAATTTGTGAACAGTTTTCAGCGAAAACTCCTAATGGAATCAAACCGTCTCACTTAATCTGATCTCTCTAAATTTGCCCCTAAGTTTTCCATCACATTTTACCAAAAACACTCATTTGCATGCACTGAACTATACTGTGCTTCCGTAATTTTCTATTCAGCTCGGCTTTCACAAAAACCAGCATTTCGTACTACAGAATTAACCGTAAAACCCGACCAATAGTATTTTTATGAGTAGTATCTGCTCTGATCGTTAGCCAATTCTTCCGGAAATCTCAATTTTACTTTCGTTCAGTTATGATTCAGGCACATTTAGTTAGTTATCTTCATCTCAATGAAGATCTGAGTATGTTAAAAGTCGAACCATCACCATGAAGCTCGGACTGAAATTTCTCAATCACATCAGTACTCTTCCGTAAAATAACACACAAGCAATTCACAGTGCATTACAAAAACAAAGGTCGTATCACTGTTTGGAACTGCACAAACCCGTTTTGGAAGCGAATGTACTGTTCATCAAAGGGCAGAACTATTGCTTATTCAGTAATTCTAAACATAGAGCAAGTGTAGAAGATAATCTATAATGGAGAGGACATTTGTGTATGGTAATGATTCAGAGAAGGAACAGGTATCAACTCTTCCCGTAAGGATGAAACGCCAACTTTCACTTATGTGTTCTTCAAGTTACTTCTTACAATTATCTCGGTTATTTCTATAAGTTTGTGTAAGTAACGACCTGACCAATTACGTCTAGTTGCTTCATCCACTGTCAGTACCTGTATAATTATGGGATAAGGAAAAAATTGATTCGTTAACTTAATTCTAATTATCGTAAATTATTGGAGGCTGATTTGTTTCAAACTACATATAATTTATACTTACATACGAACAAGGTTCCTCCTGTGCTTGTGTGAGCAAATCAGGTGTACGCAGACACATATACGTGGACATATGCCTATGAAATTGAAGGTAAGACTTCTCATTCAGGCTGTCATCACCAATATCTTCAATTCTGTTACTTAGTGTTCCCAGTGCCGATATGTGGCTTGGGAATTGAAATTCATTCGCTAACGTGAACCACGGTAGACACTAGAATTAACGAGCTTTTGTAAGGTTAAGTACGTCACCCGAAGCTTTCATTTGGAGCTAAACGCTACAGCTCAGTAACAGTTTTATGTATACCAAGATCTACTGGTGATTGAAAGAATCTTCCAGCTGAAGCGTTTTGTTGGTCAACACAAATGCTTATCTATGAAAACTGCGTGTCGTTTCACGTTAGTACCATATTCGGCAAGGTATTCTTGTTTTCAAGGCGTACAATGGTAGTACTTCTCCAGTTTTAGCTTGTCTGTTTGCTGAGATGTCGGCGTTGTTGTTACATCCCTCCAAAAACAAGAAACGCCGTACAGATATAGGGAGGAGTTCCTCCTCGAGATCAATTATTCCCATATTTCCCGGTCGAGATTAGTTGAACACAATGGGCAGGAAAACAGCACTTTATCAGAACGATCACACTAAAGCTTTTCTTATTAATCTGAAGTACTATACACACAAACTGGCAGTTAATCTTAATCGAAAGGTTGCTGTGAAGTTCACGCAGTCACAACACGTAGATGAGGGAGGCGACTTCCAGGGAAGAAACACTATTATCTGTGATCCTACTGAATTATACTACAAAAAGAAACAAATCGATGCCACGTCATTTAATGATTACTGTTGTGCAACAACATGAGATATTGTCAGCCTGTTTGGTTTTAAAAAGAAGTCTAGTGCAACAATGTAGGGCTAGCAGGAAAACGTATATTTCTTATTTGGTCAGCCAAAGATTCAAGCTAAGAAGGACGTTGTGCTGCAGAAAAGAATACATTAGCTTATGATATTCATTTAGCTGTTGTTTTACGTAAGTTCCAGACAAGTGGTCAGTCGTCATTTGTTGCTCTCTGTACTCATTCTTGTTGTAACAGGGTCACTTGAGTCATTATGTCTAGGTACCCTGAAACCAAAATCCGATAGTCCCCAGCTGTCTCCGATTTGCAAATGATCACGCTTAGAAATTAGCACTTAAAATTCCAACCGCCTGTTTGCAGTCATTGGTTTAACTATCATCAGGTGACGGAACTACTTCTGACTAAGTCGTAGCAGGGTTTCCTCGCTGGGTATGGAAAATTCGGTTTGTCGGCACAATGTTCGAAGACTGCTGGCTACAGGATTTGTGTGATTTATTGATGCCTGCAGTAATTTTGCACACAAAATATTTTAGCCCTAAAATTTTGATAGACCCTCTTTTCTTGACATCGTCTTCTTGTGTCGATGGCAGAAACTATAGAATACTTGTGCAGTTTTAGTGGAAATTACATTTTGGATGGTCTGTCAGCAGCCCACCTAAGGGAATTTCTTCTCAGAAACCCTCTTAATATAGCATTTATTTCCACTGTGATAATTGCAGATAAATCGATGCGGTGGAGACTGGACATCCTTTAAGACCATTTCTAGATGGCGTAGTTGTGGACGTGTTGGAAAGTAAGGTGCCCAGTACTAACAAAGATCGAAAGTTTTTCAGTTGGCTTTATCCTGACGATACTGTCATCCTCGTAGATTGGGCTATCACGATAGCCGAAATTTTAAGTGGACTCAACTGTGCACAAGTGCCTACGAATTGTTCTCTAGCAGCAGAGTCAGACATTCTCCGGACATCTCTCTAAATAGGAGAAAAGTTTGAAACGATTCTTTTATCGCAAAACTTTAGTCAGGCCAATATAGCAATTCTAGCAATCATACTAACGTAAGATATAAATGAGATTTGGCTAAACGTTTGTTAGATAGAGCGGAAAAAGACTGCTCAACAGATGTGCTGCATGACCAGTTAGAAGCTGTAGCCTGTCTTCAAGAGAAGAATGACTTCCCAGTAAAAGTAACTAAACATAAGAAATAATTCGAAAAAGCACAAAGTGAGGAGGTTAATTAAATTCTTATTCTAAGTGGACATATTAGTTGAATCACCAACACATTGTCTTTCTGGTTTCCCCTAACCTAACTTCAAACTCAGCCAGACTGATTATTTTATTCACTGGTTCTTCGTTGTTCACCCCAAATTTGGAGGATAGAATGCCGATCCGCAACTCATTCGCGGTGACTTACTAGTTTGTTTTTGATTGCTCCTCAGACTATGTCAATCATTTAACTTGGTAAATACCTAGCAGAATCGGAGAGAATCATTCAATATGGTGGGGTACGACCGAAAAGAAAACAATGAAGTGTGCCTCTGTGGACCAGTTGACCAACAACAATCACTGGGCCAGCAAAGATCGATCATTCATTGCTCTCCGTGGGATTTCACTTAAACGACTGAAATTCGTCCGCCATTAAACTTTGAAGCCACAGTCATTCACTTCTGCAACAAACCTTTTGTGTCAGTTAAAGTCCGTTCAATCGCTACAGTTGTCATGACCACCAGTTAGCTAACACGATCAAAATGTGGATATTTAACATCTAATCGGTCTTCTCACAAACAAAAGTGGGATATCAGTGTGAATTTTGGCCAACACCGAACTACGTTTGTTACCGTCCTTATTTTGATGTTTTGCAACTGTGATACTCTGACCAGAATTAGCAGAAAAATACATTTGTTACACTTCGTGTGCTAACTCTCATTGTGTATGGAATTCGCCCAATAGCCGTTTGGTTATCCGCCGTACATTAACGCGCAGCATTGTCGTTAACCCGTATTCCAGTAACTTTTGCAAATTAAAACTAAATCACCCGCCAAACAGTCCACTCAACTTGGCTACCATTTACGTTTAACCCAACACAGTTCAAAGAGAGAGAGAAATTCGTTAAATTTATTGAAAAGATTACGCGCTTTATCAACCTCGTCCACTTGGTAGTGTCAAATCTTATCTTTTTGGTTAATAAAGCAACATATTTTCACGGTTTTAGTCATGTTGGGAAACACGTCAGTGTTTTATTTCGAAATATGAGAGATTGTACATGATCAACAGAACCCTCGAGAGCAATTAATCGATATATATTTTCCAAACATAGAATAAACAAAGTGGAAAAGAGATATAGCTTAGCAGGTAACTCACTCGCTGATTGGAGCGATATTACTGTCAATTGTTTAGTTTATACCGGGAAACAGACTCAGATGCACGGTGTTATAATTTACAAACAAGGGACATGTAGAAACAAGTTGCCTAAGAAAAAAATTAGTGCTAACAAGTTGGACATTGTGCCGGCGCCATTTTTAAAACTGTCATGCTGTAGGTTAAAGTGTATCGGAGACGCAGACCGCTGCGGTATGGCTTTTTTGACTTCGTGTCTTGCTTCATGGTGCTTCGATTTTCCTGAAATTTGCGCTTGTTCATCATTGACCGGATAATTTTGAGCGTGCTTTGTTTGTTTGCGAATGGATACTGTGAAATCAGACGACCTCTGGTTGTTTATATCGTCTATTTCATTTTGAACACTAATTGCAGTCGTAGAGGCAAACAGAACCGGGGGCTCGGAATTTGGAACTTCGGTCGTTATTTCTGAAGTGTAGGGTTAACATTCAAAAGAGACTGTAGAAAAGTGAGTTAGCAGAACAAGCGTAGATCGCTGTTTATAACCCACTGGTTATTGTCTAAGACAGTATATATATATATATATATATTAGTGCAGCCATATTTTAACCCCAACTGTGTTAAGATAAGCTCTCAAAAAGTGCACCACACATGTACTGACGAATAATCGTTTTATATACCTAAAATAGCTTCCTATTAGTTAACCACCCAGAAATGAGGACAATAATAGTGACATCCCATTGATTGGTAAGAAAAGAAAAGGAAATTATGAGGTATCTCCATTTTTCTGGCTGTAATTGTTGCACATGCGATTTCTACAGACCACCAAGTGTTTTCCTTACAGGTCGTCTACCCAATCTACAAATTTCTGGCTGATTTTAGCAAGCTTGTCTGACATACGGCACAGCTGTCACAGCCGTATCAATTGTAGTTAAGTTAGGGTATCCGACTTATCAAATACACAAACTATTTGTACTGTCCAACATCTTGTCACTGCCGAAGACTAATGCAACTTGTGATTCCGTTCGCATTTGGAATACAAACCTCAACTCTGTGGCTTAATACAATCAGTAATGAATAGATATTCAGATGGCATTCTTTCCATCCATTGTTTCAACACCGACCATTGGTATGATACTAGGTTGTATTTGCACAAACTACCACATACCTCTATGAGAATTGATCAAAACCGGAAGCTGTTAAGCCTCTGGATATGCTATGTTGACTGTACCCAAAGTGAAGTAATTGGCTCACTGGTAAAACTGATCGCCTCAAGAGAAGGTGGACAGACAGGCGCTCCAACATCGATTGGGAATAAGGCGTGCGCCACTGATGTACCCTGACAAAAGTGAAGCTGTGGTCCAATTTCAAGCAGTTGGCTCAATGTTAACCATATAAATAAATAAGGAGAGTGTCCAGTTCGTTTATTGTTGTGGTGTTCTGGTTAATAATGATAATGTATCTCTTGTGAAGTTACAGTGAAGGGAATCTCCGGTGCTCACTAGCAACAGCAGCACATCAATCACTTCCAAAACCTTTTATTGTATACAACTGGAAGTCACTTAGTGGCTATCATACCTCAATTTGGTCTCCCCATGTTCACAATCTAGTGTAAAGATGCTGCACTGAACGGTTGTGTAATTTTGGCATACCTCGAATGCATCAGTCCCCACCATTCTAATTGACGTATCCAATTACTGTAACAATGTCCGAAAACTTGAATTTGTACAACTTTGTCGTATCGATCTATTCCAGTTGCATTCGTTTGCTGTCTGCATGCAGGTCACACACAAAGTGTTGCTCCTTTCGTTTCGCACATTACCATTGAATTTCACCGTCGCATAAGATGATGAAATCGTTCCTAGTTGTGTTTACTCTCTTCACTTAACGGAGGTTGAATATTGAAGAATTCATTCTGAGTGCAAACTACTTTGCTGTTCTGTGAAAAAAGTTCACATTAGGCATATTCTTCACAGTACTAAAGAATCAAACTTAAGTCAAATTTAGATCATCGTTTTAAGTGGATAGGACTCGAGTTTCGGACCGAACGTAGGAAGAACCAATGCTGAAATGAAGAGTTAGCAGACCCATACCCATAGATTGTTACGAAAGAGAAATCACGTGTTCATTTGTTTGTATAGAGTAACAACAAGGGCATACACTTTAGAACATGGAGGGTTGGTGGGAAAAGTGAACGAACGTGAAGGTTGCACACGGAGACCAGTGTGACAACCATGACAGCGTGAAGTTAATGATTATAGCTAGATCATGGTAATAAATTCAACTGTTGGATCTAGGTAAGTGTTACCGTCTGGGAGACAAGTAAACGAGCGTAAAAATTTATTCCATATTGCAACCATAAATCGCATAAACGCGAAACTGTGGTAAGAAGCGTTCATATTTCAGTGGCTCGTCATCGGGCTAAATGCATAATATTGACACGTCATATTAACCACCCGTTTCCCACCTACTCCCTTAATAAATACTTTGTATAATATGTGGTATAAATTTGATGTATTTAGCCTAATGATAAATCACTGAAAACGAGCTTGTTCGCTACACATTAATTTTCATGACTACGCTGGGGGATTTTTATGCGACTTAAGTAAGTCCTGTGATTGATTACGTTTGAATTAAGTAAATTGTGAAGTTATTGTTGTGTACCTACATACAACATTGTTGCGAGTAGAACTTTCAAAGCCCATTTTCATGATAAACGTTCTCCGGGTAAAATTCTCGGAGCTATCCGTTCACGAGTGCGTAAAAGAAGTAACTTTTGATATATTTGTTACATTAAACAATTTGTATTTGTGACATATTTGAAACCCTCGCTTTGAGAGTAGATGAGGTGAATTATTTCACTGGTTTATTGGTGAACGACGTCGTGATACCCGCACGGACAGACAGTGGTTTGTGCTGGATATTTCTTCGGTTTATTCGTGGCATGACATATTCGTGGTTAATTACAGTCATCACATATACGATCAAACTTACGGTCTACTTGTAAACCGCATGTGCACTTTGGAACAGAGGATGCGTAGTAACCCACATCTCTAGTTATGCCAAACATTCTAGGGTCGTGATGCCTATGGGTTACGATATAATTCGTTGGAAAGTTGTCTCTCCTGAGCATGCGGCTACACAAGTAGTGATAAAAGTTCATCCTGTTTGTTGACATAAGCTGTTGTATAACCTCTCACACCACTCAGTTTCCTCACCCATATTTTGAAATATCCTAAGCTATAATAAGTAGCGTGCAACTCCTTTTCTTGCTAAACCCTCCTGTTGCTTTCTGAAGCTAAGCTAGCTCCAGAGCATATTGCTGCCGAAGGGTGGAATGCTTTATGGTATGAAGAACCACATCTTGATAGTAATGTTGTTGCGAAAAGTTAATGGCTAAGATTGAAGAACACCGGCCATTTTACTAAGGAAGTCTCTGTAATATCTCATGGGTGGTTCCCGTTGAGCCATTCTGTATTAGCGTTTACTGCATCTCCAAACAATATTTTAATGTTTTGAATGTTGACTGAGAGACGTTCTTTTAGCCTAGTATAAACCGAGTTGTACGTTGTTCTGTTTCAACATAATCTGCGCCCAAAAATAGAACATTTAAAAAACGACTGACAAGAAACCTCAACTCAGATGTCATCTGGGAACCGCCCAGCTTCACGGGCGCAGTCCCTTGAAATTCGAGTTGTGAGTCTCCTTACTTCCCGTCTTGTATCCGACCGAATTATAGCTAACCTTAACTGATGAGCAAATGCTATGTGGGATAATCAAAGGTAGTCTGTGTCTGGTTAAGGATTCGCCAATAGTGACACTAAGAAATGTTCATATTTCTGTCTACTCTTATTGTGAACTTCAAACGGAAAGTTTCCGTGCTGTCAGTTAAACGGGGCCAAATAGCCAATATGAGATACCAAGAATGCTTACCAGTGTCTACGTTCTAACATTTTTTTCGAAATCGTCGGGACAATAAATCTTTTTCAGTTAGGTAAATTACTTGATCTCTCCTACTTACGGTCACGCGATTTGCGAGATGATTACGGTATTTCTTCGTTGTGTACAATTGGTATCAGTTGATCGTGAAAAATTGCTTCGAAATAACGGTTCCATTTCAAACCTAGATGTTTACATCTTGGGCTATAAGTTTAACAAACATGAGAACTTGGGCTCTCATTACCTATACTCCTCCCCCTTCGGTTGTGCAACCGGATAATATTCAACTCAAATATGTCACATAGCTTGAACGCTTGCACAAAAGTCTGTCTGCCAACAGCAACATAAGGAAAGTACGCAAATGGATCTCTCTGTCAACTGCAGTGAACTCGCCTTCCACAAAAACACGAACATACCCGATTGGAACACTCTGGTCCTCCTAAATATTGAGTGGACACCACTTCCACAACTTAATTTCATCCGCACATAGCATGGATGAGTCGGCTGGTTGAACTTACCTGGCAAGTCATTAGTATGGTTCAACGAGAAATACTTTGCGCACGGTTAAAATTGTTGCTTTAATCAACCGGTTAATTCATGTGGAACATGCGACGGTCTGTGTAACAACACACTGTGGCTGATAATCAATGAAGTGACTGTGTAGCGCTCGCTTAGTTACTTGTTACAAGTACGAGAACTTAGAGGTTTAACACATTCTGCCAAAGCGGGTTTGATTGGAGAAACTGACGAACCTCATTCTAACCTCAGTCTGTTAAGACATCCAAAAATCGCATAATAACAATTCGTACAGCGATAACAGTAACACCATATACGTTGAGGGGGAGAGTTACAGTATTCCTGGAAGTGTCCACAGTAAACTGCTGTGTACTCTTAGGATCACAGTGTCTTTTGACATAAGCGTGATCGCACACGTCCTGAACAACTCTCCGCTTAGTTTCAAATATTACAAGGAAATACTTCACGCTGCAGCAGAAAGCTGTAGAACGGTGACCTTAAAGCAACCGGTAATTTCAAGGTAAACCTACTGTTTAAACAGAAAACCACAAGGGCAGGAGCAAAGGGAAACACGTCAACACTGATATGGCACTAATCTATAGTACTGATATTCGAAACTTCGTTTCCCTGTTTCTGTTCCCTATTTTTCACCCTTTCGCCTAAGTGTCAATGTGCCTTATCTGCTCAATTCGGGTGCACGAAACAGCTTGTCATTATTAGTATATATGACGTGATATTGGTTGTTGCAAGTTACACATTACTCAGATTTTGTATTCACATAAACTGTTCAAAAGGCCCCTTTCGGAATAGTGCTCTATACTAGATTAGTACACTATATTAATGCACACCGTTGACAAGACCGTCATCTGAACTCCGGTCAGACGTTCAAGGAACAATCGTGTTGACCGTAATAAGCATGACTAGTATCTTATGAGAAGCTTTAACCACATTCGATGGTGAGTAATGTTCAATGGTTGACTCAGGCTTGGGTAGCCAGCCTTGAACTGATGAACTTGCGTGATCGTCCATCTTGAACCCTGCCGGGTTTACTCGGCATCTGTCTATTTCACTTAACTAGTCTATCCCTACCAACTCTTGAAATCCGATTATTACAGTTATGTGCTCATTTGTTCAACTGTGTCATAAGTAAATTTGGATCCACTCTTGTTTCTACTATGGCGTTATCACCCGTCTGGCTACACGCATCCGAACGATCGAACATCAACTGTTACAAATGGAGTGTAGTGCAACGTATTTATTATCGGAGTTGTGCGTTGTAAGTCACATTGTTTACATTTGTACCTACATGTGCCTTGTGCCCACTTCCGGTAGCTGTATATCTTGAGGCAGCAAACTAGAAGAGAAGTACATAGCGAAGGTGAAGAGTGGTTAAGAATTTGGCTAACTTCAAGCCAAGCACTACTCACATTTAGCTGCAGCTGTCGCATTCTGCTGGACCTTATAGTTAGCTTCTTTTTGAAAAGAAGCGCCAGACTCGAACTTCATTTTTGTTTGAACACATCAGTAAGTCACAACCTTTTCATGAACAGCACTAGAACTCCTGTCACACTATTATGAGGAAGCTGTGTTTAACATTGCTTCACTGATCCTATATTGGGTACGACCGAATTATCACACTTGGAAGCCCAACCACTTCCTCTCAATCGCAACAGTTAATCAGAACCATATGGTGACCTAAATTTGGGGTCGGCTAACTAAAATATTGTGTAACACAAATCCCGCATAAACATTTCCCTTTGCACTTTACATTCCCGGATCGGTATTAAGATGGAACAGTCGGAGGATTTTATTCCTACAGGTGTTTATTACTGTGATCATAAAGTAATCTCCGAGAAGTAAGATGTGCAAGTTTTAGTTTCATTCAAAATGTATGGATGATACACTCACTCTTCCTGCCGAACTGCTGATTTAAGGTAACTCAGAAACTCATAAAATGTCAGTTGGGTGGCAGTTTGGGATATTTATCAAGGTGACAGGATGACGAGATTTAAAAAGGACATATTGTGGAGTCGCCTGGAACGAACAGTACATCTTACAATTAATGCCATTGAAATAAACACAAGCAGCTTGGTTAAACATGCAACAAACGGAGCAGAGGCAATAGGCAGAGCACATGACCCTGATGAGCAGTAAAATAGTATTCACATAGGGTGTTAGTAAATGGGATTTCCTGAATAATCAGGACTTAGAAGAACCAAAGGAGCTTGTCAGAATGATTCGCTGATGTAAAGACGAAGCTCCTAATTTTTCAAAACCATTAAGCTGGAATCCATTAACAATAGTGTCTAATTTTGAGTACAGCCGTTCTGGAGTTTAACGTTCACTAATAACATTAACTTTTCTAGCTTTCGTAACAACTGTCCGAGTCTCAGGTAGACCACATCTGCAGGAAACTTTAATTCCCTATTGTTCCAAAGGTTGTTTTCGCTTTTATTCTTCACACAATCGAAATAATGTGTCCATTTGCAATAACCTTGTACGTAATTGAGATTGACATTTTTAGCCAAGACCTAGATAGAACTGAACTCAGGTAACCAGGGTAGCCGTTGAAAAAAATGTCAAATGTGTTGTGAATATTCGAACCATAAACGATCGCTTTATACTTAACAATAGTTGAGTGTTTTTAGTATGCTCTAGTTATATGCACATCCACAATGCAAACTTCTGGCTGTTTTCGTCGTCGCTTAACCGACCTACGTTAGTGAAAATAAACCGCTCGGATTTGAACATGAATATCAGGATTAGAGTAGAACCTAACTTGTAAACCCTTATGTTAAAACTCAACAGTAAGACAGTGGGGCTCCCACCTTTCTGAAACACTTAGTGTACAATGAAGAGTACCCGCCAGTAACTTCTAAACAATATTCACGTAGTTTTCATTACAGATTTAACAAACAACACGATAGGTAGAGGAAAAAATCTGCGCCGCTTCTCCACTGGCGACTCACAACAATCGGCAGTATTGTCTACAAGAAGTTTAAATTTACAGTACATGGGATGACAAAACAAAGTTAAACATCCACACACGTGTTACTACGCAGCTTTCAAATATAAGCTTAATAACCTCATGGTTGCGTAACCATCGACACCATTTAATAATTACGACTGAAACAGGATTCTATGGTATACATCCGTATACTGATGGACCTATAATCTGTTGATCGTTTGTCTTCACCACGACTTAAACACCAGTAACAGGAAAGTATGTATGTAACACGATTAACTGGCACTCATTTTGAAAGTCTGAACTGTCTTAATCAGTGTAATTTTATCAGCATACCGAATGTTACCAAATATCCGCTTTCAAGGTTCACAATTATATGTTCATTGATATCATCCAGCGCTTTCGATGCCCAAATACCTGAATATACAGTGTGTTTCAGAAATCGCACGAATCAGCCTCGTAGACTTGGGCGAATGCCAGTCTCACAGATACATGAAGTTCCGGACTTCTACGTATTGTTGGCCGCATCTACCGTCATTGTTACAGACTTATCGTCACACGCACTCATCAGTCAACTTTCAATACTAGGCGTTTACGACAGCGTTGGGATTGGAAATGCGTCTTGTATGCTAATGCTGTAAACCATGTTCCAAAACACTATAACATGGAATACTGTTCAAATTAACCTGTTTCCCTTCGTGGCCAGATGATAATCGTGATTCAGACCATTCAAGTATACACAAGTATTCAAAACACCCTCTGTAAAGTTCCGAACAGAATTCTGTCGTCATTTCAGGGTTACGAATACTTTCTACTCCGGCATACTCTCCTGTAATTGGAATACAAAGCAATAACCGATATTTAGACACATCACTTAGTCTTTTAACAAGTCAAAAAATTCAATCACAAAATATTTTCTGACTGTACTGTCTTACCTGGGCTGTCTTGGTTTATCTTCCCTTCATTCGGGAAAGCTCCAAACTCTTTAAATTCGGGTACTACAATTATCGGCTGCTCCTCAAAATGTCCACCAAACTCCGGCTCTCTTGACGGTGGCTTAGCTGACGGATAGGATTTCTGGTTATCCGATATAGAAACGGATGGAGTGGTCTGACTAGACGTCGTCCAGGTGGTCAGAGGTAGACGTGTGTTTGGTCGTTCCTTGCTCACTCTAGCGTATCCTCTGACAATAGCGAACTTCAAGGAGGGAGAAAGCTGATCGATGGATTCCTCCAACTGAGGTGGTTTCCATTTAAGACGAATCAGGCAACTGTCTACGGGGTTAGACTGCATGTCACAGAAAAGAATTCTTTTCTCCAACACAGTTAACTGTTCCGTATTCACGAACGTGCAAATGGTTTCTGAACCATTGCTATCCACAGAATACACGTACACTAGTCCTGCGTAAAGAAATGATGGAAAAAATTGAGTGCACTTTCTACTGTAAAACTTCGCGGAGACATGTTAAAAAATATTCAATTTTCAAGCATTCAGCTTTCATGGTCACAGTCCATTCCAGATCCAAGATGAACAAGCCTTGTAATTAATGGAACATGTATCGAGTTTGCTTTAAAACATTCTTCCTTGTGTACTTCGTGAACTCAACATTTTTCTGACAGTCAATTGTTGATATATTGTAGACGGCGTTAACTGACATACCTAGTGCTACAAATTCATCGGAATCTTTGATTCTAAAATGGAATAACCTTCTTCGTTTAACAAGTTTGAACAGGATTAGCTCTGTCAAATTCCATCAGAAAATGACCATTTTAAAACAGTTTTATCACGGTGTTCAACGCGACGTGGAGATGTGCTTAGTTTGCGGCAAAACATGTTTTGCCTGGCTATCTCTCCGTTCTTGTCAAGAGTTGAAGTACAGTATTCTGCACATGTTCGTGTATCACTCGATTGTCTCACAGCTGCGGAAACGTTTACGTCGATTAGGCAACCGGAGCTCCTGAAACCAAAGTTAAGCAGTATATCATAAAATGGATGAGATACACTGGCTCAGGTGCTAGTGAGTGACCTCCAGCTAAGTGAAAACGACACGCAGCAGTCATGGAACGATATCGTTCAAGTTTTGTGTGTCTTCACCATTCTTGAACTTCAAACTACGCTAAAGGTTCCTTGACCGTTTATCAGTAATCAACTTCATGTGCTTAAAGGTCAATCAAGATTGATTGCTTATTTGTTGTGGATTTGGCTATGAATAACACTCACGATACAGATTCTTCCTTACTCTCAGACACTATACCTTGTGTACGCTGTTGTCTTTCACGCTAGCTACATGTTTATGACTGGCGGGTAAGTGGTATGAACTCATTATGCAATATAGGTTTTCTGACTGTTTTATTCAAGTATCTGAAGAAAACCAACGTATTCGTTTAATCAATCATTCATTTGTTAACCTGGAACATCTGTTCGTAGCGTCAACATTTCAAAGCGAGGTGCGAAATATCTTAGTACAAGTGTCAGCTTATTCGGGGTCACCTCACTGCGTCCAATTAATTTGTGTATATCAACGTAGTGCAAACAGAGCAACATTAGACGATCACGTTATCTTTCTAGCGATGGTTTTCATGATATCAAACGACCATAAATCAACATGAAATGTGAGTGGAAAACGCGAGGATATGTTTCTTTTGATTAGTCCCTACAGAAAATGAACTACATTCAGCGAATCAAATGTCTGAGTCCTGTGAGCCTCTTACTGAACAATTTTATACTACGCATCCATGAATGTTTGCGCTCTTAATAAGCTGCAGACAAGAATAGAGATTTGGACAATTGGTTACTTGTCGAGCTTGACATTTAGGCTGTAAACGTTTCATCACCAAACAAGGTTAAATCATCATTACGAAAGCGTTTGATCGTCAATGATTGGATGAATGAGCACAAACCTGTGCTCTCAACAATTGAGCCCAGATGACTTTACCTAGTTTGATGATGAAACATCTGCAACCTGAATGCCAAGCTCGAAGGACGTCCGAATATCTAACGCATCAACCCGAGCTACGGACAACATTACCATTATACCCAACTACCGGAAGAAGCGATGCTAAAATAGAAACGTATATCCTTAAAAGTTATTGGACATTCATATCACAATGGTCAACTCAAATCACTTAGTCCAAAAGACTCAAAAGAAAAACAGATTTTTGTCTCCGCAATTCATATTGGAACATCTAACAAATGACACCAGGCACGTACTGAAGTGTGCCGTGTCCCGTACATATCCAGGTACCCAGTTACATTTGGTTCAGATCACCGCAGGACCAGATCTTCATAATCACAGACGTAGTTTGTCTAACTACTCCGTCTCTCACGTTGTCCACCGGCTCACTTACAAATGCGGTGATATTACTATGAGCAGGACAGACTGACAGCTATCTCGGTGAGTGGCGGAACACGCCTCGAATGGTTGAAACAACTGATGACAAAACTGTTAAACCGGTGAACTCATTGCTGAAAACTCCGCATTGGTAATCTCTAGACACCAACTAACAACAGATCATCAAGCTGAACAACCTAGCTCATTCGAAATTTTGTTACGCAATTTTAGTCTAAAGCTACGGGTTTTTGGCTAAACTTGCCAGCCCGCGCTGTGTGTGCAAGGTGGTCAAAGCAGCCGATCGTTTTGCTGCGATGTTGATGACACCATACTCGGTCTGAAAGTATGCGTGTCCATAATTTTTCTGTCTATTTGCCTATCATGTGTAACTTGCACATTTTACGTTTATGAATGATGAGATTAAACGAAATACCAACATCATGCAACATACGCTTTTCTTCTGCTCTGAGGATTTGTTTCAGCAGTGTGGTTGGGCACAATTCAGGCGTATGGACGTGCTACCCTGAAACTCTAACATGTCCACAACTGTCTCATTTACAATTGTGCACATGGCTATTAGTCTACAAACTGTGGTGTTTTTCATCCTTGACCAGTCAACAAAATACAGATTCACTATAGAAACTAATCCATCAGAGAATAAGTCGTGCTCACGTGAAATGCACAGTATCAATTGAGGCATTTTCCTCCTAATAAATTAGTCTAACTTGTATATATGAAGAAATGAGATAAAATGTAATCTTTTCTAGCTTGTGTGCATAACAGTCGACATCATACCCATCGTGTATTATGGGCAGTTTTCCTATTAACCAGGCTGGCAGTCTCGTTTATCTCACCAGTAAACTTCTGCTGTTATGGAGCACATTGAAACGCAGCTGTTGCCAGTATTATCTCCATACATCAAACACATTCAGAGAAGTAAGATAGTAATTTCATTGCAGGCAGTACTATTGACGACTACAAGAAACGTTCCATTCCGCCCAGGTTGAGTGCGACTTTTTCCACCGCTGATTCAGTTAACTGGGTTTCTTCATCTAATATGTGTAGAAATCAAGTTACATTGTTCAGAGCCCTAATACGTGTCACAAATCAATGCATTCTTCAACAAGTTTGGCCTTTTCTGTAAGTCCAACGTGACGTGAAGGTGTGCGAGTGGAATTGTCCATTAGAGTTAGCCGAGCACCAATTTTGTCCACACTAGATATGACTGTGAAACCTAAGTAAACTTGACGGTGTTCGCACGTAGCAGTATGGTTGTGTCCATTACGGGGTCAACAATGAACTTGCCAACGTGGTTACTACAGTAGAATGTGAACTGGAGTTTACAGTCCGATCATGATGTGTTACGATCTCTGAAAAGAGCGAAGTTTTAATGTGGTGTTCTTCGTTGGGCGCGACTGGATGAATGTTGTACTAAAATTAGAAAACAGCGGTCGAATTTGGAAGTAATGAATCCACATTTCGCTTTACTTCATCCACGAAATTTATGTCGACATGTTACTTTCTATTTCGAAGTATTTCTTGGTACAATAGAATTTACTATGAATGCGCATCATCTATCACACTTTGATAAACCTAATTCTCATCCCTTCAGTTTGTCTGCAACCTATCTATCAGTCTTCAAGAATGACACATGAAGATATCACTGGAACAATAGAGTAGTTTACAATCCCTCATAAGAAGCGCAATATGTGCTAAAAACCTGAAACATTCCGCTTTACGAAATCGGTCGGTCCACTTTTAAAGACCATGGTGTGGATGAGGTAAACACAGACTTAAATATTACTTGAGTGGAATTGGTCACATGAAAACCAGTGCACACTTGAGAGCCTGGTTAAATGGATCGATAACTGTCAGACGATACAGTAAAGCTTCAATCCGAATCTCATCATAACAGAAATCCCGGTCATTATCCATCGTCTGTTTTTGTCCTTTATATATATATTTTCCACTTTTTGTGATAGTTCAATTCACCGTAACATACATCCAAATAACTACCTGCGTTCTTACCACTTAATTATGTTCACTAAAAAGGAGGCTTTAAACTGGAAATCACTAACAGTTACTAACAGACATTGAATTTCTGGTCGAATCTTTCCAAAAGGAAGTATCAGACGAGAGTTTCAATTCTGTTAGAGCTCGGTACTAGAAACCTGGCTGCGGTTTAATAAGGTCACCATGTTGACCACTGCACTAGGGACCTTAATTCAGACACGACTGAATTGTCAGTTGAGATATCTCAGCCGCATTAGCATGTGAGCAGCGTTCACTTAGCTCAGTTACCTCTAAGGGGGATACAGCAACTGTCTTGCTAACGTCAAGCATTGATTCCAGGACTATGACTTGCTTCCGCGTTGAATTCTCAAAAGTAACCAGAGTTAACGAATATGGTGCCAATTGTCGAAAGGGCTGGATGGAAAATCTACGAGAATGTATAACCAGAAATCATCTTTGAATGAGGTTCAATATAGATCAACCAAAATCCCCTACCGTTTATCAGTAATCAGGAGGGATATGTTGCAACAAATGGGTTCACTTCGGACGACCATTTCTGAGCAGATCGACTAAAATGTACGGAAACATTCAGGTTCGCACCCAAAGTCTATCGACTATTGTAGACAGTTGTCCCTTCGTTACACACCTATAAAGATGCTATTTCCGTAATGTTCAGACCTTGCACTCCGATGTGCTGCTTGGAGATAAGGCTATTACGACCCGGTCTTTGGGTTATATTATGACAATTCTCGAGCGAACGCTATTGCTACCACCTTGCCAAATGTTGTTCGGGTCGCACTGAATTGCATAATTTAATTACGCTGACACATTAGTTGCCCGTGCGTTACAGTATGTTCCACTAGCATATAACACATTCTTACTAACTGTTCTAAAATACCACTTACGTTGTTGCTGTAAGACGTCCATGCCAAAATGCAGTTTGATAAAGGATTTTAGGAGACAAGTCGTTCATTACAATGTGTTTCTGCCGTAATACAGATGTGTAGCTGTGCACGACAGAATGCAGGAGAACGAAATTTTACGAGCAAGAGCGCCGTTTTTCATCGTTTGAACTCATCGATAGACTCGAACGTAAACACAGTATCCGATTTTACAGAAAGCACTGCTCATCATCGTTATACAACATAAACGCCAGTACAAACGGCCTGTTTTGATCGTTTCGTGGACATGGTGTGGTCCGATACCTGGTTGTTCCACTGCTCGCCAAGCTTGAAGCTTACGCTGTAACCGCTTTCCCACAACTCCACAGGATCAGATTTATAGTTTCCTTCCTAACTGCTGAATTGACCAATCCTCTCAGCCGTGTGACGCGGTGCATATCACTCAAAACCTTCATCGAGGTTTTGGTTGATTAATCAGGGTCACATAAAAAATATTTACTTTAGCTGGTTGTCAAGAATGTCTTAAAGGTAATACATGTGTATACATTTTTAGCATGAAATTGGATTGAATCCTTTGGTTTACTTTGAACTGTTTGACTATCAATGCTTCTCAAGCTACCTGTCACACATTTGATCTTTCTGCTCACATGCAATGATTTTGAGGTTAATCGAATATATCACCATGTTCTTCACAGTAAAATAGTTTCCTGACTTTTCTTCGTCAACTCACAGATAACGTAACCAGTGTTGACCGTTTTCATGACTCATCTCTGATCATGTGTGTGTGGCTCAGTTTGTGGTATGAGGCTGAGAGCACGACTGCTAAGTCACATGTTCAGTACATAGTTAGTGTTGTCATACCAATGATTTGCGCTGAGATGAACATATCAAACAGGCTATCTTAACTCGATCGTCCAGGTGCGATTATTTGACGGTCATCACTTGTCTAGATCTTTGCCTTTTAGTGTGTAACGAGGCAAGTGCCGGAGTGAGGGAAAATTTTACAGACAGCGTAAGAACAAAACGCCTCAAACAGACTGGACAAACAGTGAATCCGACGATTTTCCAAAGACAAGTGAAACCCACATGCACATCCTGGAACCTGGTTCGACACTGAAGAAACATAGATTTACTTCAGACAAAAATAGCTGAAGATCAAGTTTCCACTGGTCTGGTTTTTGACGGTTGTTTTCTGTTTTCCGTTTGATTGCTTCGTTAGACCAGCCTGTTTAATCAACAGGGTTTGAAACAATTCTGATCTAACTAACTATACTTGATTCGTCTCTAACTATCCGGACTGCCTATTGACGTATTTGCCGTAAATGTTGGAGCACTGATGGTTTCGGAGTACTATGGAATACGGGAGATAACTGAACATTGTGATAGCCTAGATAATGACAAGATGTGGACAGTCGGTATAACGATCGCTTGGCTTCTTAACAAGTGTGTTCCGCATGCAGACGATTACTGTGAGTTGCTGCTGCGTTGAACTAACTCAACTGCATGTGGGATTTACACATCCAAAAGTGAGTGACTTGCCACTTTCTAAGCCAGATATGGAATTCTGTTTTAATAGAGACCTCTGTATGCAGCCTGATCTAGTTTCTTGGTCTGCTCAAGTCTTATTCACTCAAGCGGTATACAACGCATGAATGATGAATTCTATCTTTATCAATCATAAGTGCGTTATATTCGAATACCCGTAGACGTCAAGCAGATCGCAACAAACATATCACACAAATTGAATGTGACTCAAAAGTGACTGCAACCTTCTTTGGTACAGACGCTTTGTTACCGGCCTCTTTCGAAACCATCTTTAGGACTCGTCAATAAGGCACATACTACGGTTGCGATCCAAGTTTCGGCTGCGACTTCAAGAGACAACTATGCAAAACACTGAGCGATCGGCCTCATAGTTTACATGACTGAAATTATCCTATGCCAACACCCGGCTATATGCGCTTGTGGGTAATGATTTCGTGGCTCAAATGCCTCTAGGACAGAGAGTAAGCGTCCTGTTAATTCCCATTAGTGACCGCATGATTAGGAGTTCCCTTGAAGTTGAAAACGCATAGATTGATAAACTTGTTAGACGACAGTTGGACTACCTCACCAGGTTGATAAGCGAGTTGACATTTAGCATTGGATACGTGTATGCCGATTGTTGGACGTTTTCACACGCAACGTTTCAGTGACGGGTACGTAACAGTTCTGTCCGGTAGAACATACCATGGTGTTGCGAAAGAAGTGTTGTTGAGCGTGACATTCAGCATACCACTGTTGGCTTTTTTCAAGTGCATTGGAAGAAACCACATTTCAGGGTTCAAAAATATTAACTGCTAATTTACAGCAATTCATAAGAACTAGACAAATAGCATTCAGCTACTGAAGTCCTATAGCTGACAAGGTCGTACAAAATGACCAGGAAAAGTCGATCATCACACAAACGAATGCGACAATTTCGGGGGGGTTTTGCTTCGAAAACGGTTTCCTGGTAGAACCTGTTGCTTATTTGAAGGAAGCTTTTCATATTAAATTTGGAGGTTTATCAGCAACAACGGCTATTTTATGTAGGTGGTTTTTTGAGTCATATTCGACACGTGTCCAACACACTTCGTCCACACAGAACTAGTTTTTTTCACAATTCTACTAAATCAAATCGTGGAGTGGTTTTGAAGTAGATTACTGCACATGAGCTGTAAGTCGACCACAAACAAAACGTATGTAATGCCTCGTAGGTGCAGTCATTTTGCTATTGGATGGAATTTAGTAAACGCAGTAAATAGTAAGCAGCCATGATACTGACTTGAAAAGAGAGCTAAGGAGAATGAACGTTTCACCCGGATTAAACCTACGTAGAACCTGAATAAACCGCGTGACCTGCATACAGGGAGAACTGATTAATTTCTGGATACGGGGATCACTGAACGCATTTTAAATTGGTTGCATTTGGAAATGAAGCTGTAATCCTACCATCTGCCTCAGACTACCGAAATTAGTCTTCTCAACTTGCTAATCACATGTTCGAGATAGATGACAAAATGGAAGTCACCATGGCACCGCAAAAGAACGCATTCTACAGTTTGATATGGTGTCCAAAGGCGGACTCATCTGCTCTGTTTTGTGTTTGTAACTACTTCTTGTTGATGTTCCAGCTGCCTTGGTAGATTAGGAGGATTTGACGAGGAATGACTGATCATAATTAAACATCTACGTGTATACTGCTTCTGTTATCTCAACAGTTCCGTAAATATGCCTTTAATTCACAATAGCTTGCATAACTGTGTGTTCAATCTATTGACATTAAAGCATCTAAGGTATGATGTAATTTTATCGCCTTAACGAAGTGTGTATGGTGTTCAGTGTCTACAAACGAAACCCCTTTCCGCCTATTAGCAATGAACATCTCCTCTCAGTAACTATATAATCAATAATGATTTTTATAGTGAACCTGTCGGAGATGCACCTTTTCGATAGGATTCTCAGCAAAAGGGTTGTAGTAAAGCATAGATTGAACTGAACACTGTTGACCTTTGTTCTGTCGCCATACCACATGCATTTGACTCACCGCAATCCCAATCCGAACATATCAATTTGCCTTCGAAAGACACAGATAACAGATAAGTTGTGGATTGGTTCACTGGTTTAGCGGTGCTCCGTTTATCCTCAGTCAGTTCCCATTCCTCCGTCTGAGGGAAGATACCGAAATCAGACTGAGCGTTAGATGACGCGTTTGAAATGCGTCTCAGTGGTTTCAGTAGGCCTGGAAAGTAGATCAGTTTTACACGTGTATACCGGATATGGTGTGAACAGTTTACTTGTTTACGAACTTTTGTCATAGAACGTACAGTGTGTAAAAAATGGATTTATCTCCACCGTGCAAATAGATTCGTCGCTTGGGTGGAGTGATTACATCAGAAAGGAACCTGTTAGCAAACAAATTTTGATTAACAAAACAAATTTGCATATAAAGTGCATTTTATAACTTCATGGTTTGAACAATTGTCACTGACGTTGTAACCACCCAAACGGATGGGAATATGTGGTTAGAATGAGGTAATCTGTTCTTTACTAATGAATGTTACTGTAATCTCAAAAGACTCGATACACGCGCTGCTCAAAATTTTGTAAAATTTACACTTGCTGCATAGAACCTCGAAACTATGACAAATGGAACCCAATGCTTTTGAAAGAATTCCGTGAAGTATACGGTACAGTGGGTCATTCACGATAAGGAGCATAGGACGGTTTACTTGACGAAAATTTCGTTGAGGATGTGATAGAATTGAGTTATGAAACAGTAGTCGAACTGTTATCGAACTGGTAACAATGACCGATAGAGTACACTGTACCGGTAATATTCGGACACCGGGTTTGACATTCTTTCCACTAATGAGAATTACACACCAATGAATTTCGCACCCAATGTGCTTTTGATAGTCGTTGTCTGGAAAGCATTCCCCTTTCTAAGGCAGCACTGCATCGTAAATCTCATTGAAAAATACGGAAGCGTACTTCAAGTGGCCTCCATTTGCGCATAGAAGTAACATTCGGTCGGTTGAAGTGAATGGAATACTTTGGTGCATGTCTATTCAGCTCGTACGTTATTTCGCCGTGTCTATATTTTAAAAAAGCAAAGTGACATGAGCAGCTCACGTCTTGTCTCAGGATTACAAGGAAGTTGACTTTCGTTGAATCTACCAGTTCCCTCAACTACGATCTAAACTACACTGGTCACAGATCAACAACTATAGCTGTTAGGCGTAATCAATAGTAACAGTGTTGTCGGGTTGGTCATCGTGTTCACTTACTTACACCTATAACCAGATAGAACAGTGAGAGCGGATTACGCAGAAATACTGAACCGAACGCACGTTGTGCTGATATCTGTGCTGTTTTCGGCTCAAGTGGCTAGAGGAAAACTCTCCAAAAAGGCTGACATGCTGTGAAGTCTATGTCTTCAGGTTTCAAATGTTTGTGATTTAACCGGAAAACTGTCTGGAAAACTCGATAAAAACAACATAATTTCAGGATTCATTACATCGAAAGACTGACAGGAAACTTGATAGAAGTGAGCGAAGTGGAGACAACCCGATTGTTATCGTAGCATTCACAATCAAATAAGTCTTTCTGCTACCTCACAGTGAAAGGGAGTACTGGACTGGAATTTCACACTTGGTACAGTTAGTCAGTAGTGCTGATTGTTGTTCGGGTCGGAATTTCATCAACAACACAGTCACTGCCAAATTGTTACTAATTACATTCTTTTAATTACTTGTTGACTGTTGATTTCATGGTCTCCGTGTTATATTACAGATGGCTGGAGACGTTGACGATGATACTAACAATATTAATGTCACTGGCATACTCAACGTGCGTTTTGTCTATGTAATTCTTCACATTCAAGCACGTCAGCTTTCAGAGTCAGAGGTACCCAGCAGGGGCAATCCAGTCAGTCCACATACCACATACAGAAGCTGAAGAAATTCAAGGATTATTTTGTCACCAAGTTTTAAGCCTACAGAGTTATCGATTTTACCGCCTTCACAGTATCTGTATGTGAGTCAGCGGAGATTAACTTAGTAGACACAACTGCTGATGAGTAGTCAGGGATTTGGTTGAGTTCAAGTTAGACGTCAATCACGGTCGATCGCAGTCTGCGCATTTAGGTGGGCTTTCAGGCCAGCCTCTTTTGAAAAGAAGCACTGGACTGGAGTTTCTCTCTTAACGTAGCTTGCCAGTAGTGCATATTCTTGCCACGGCCTGGATTAGAATTTTAGGTCACATCGGGCAACCTGATAATTGCTCACAAGCGAGGGCGGTCGAGGGTACAGATATGATTAATCGGTCCTGCCACAATGTGATGTGAATAGTGCAGTGGTTAGCACGGTTGCTTCATGAAACCGTGGCCAGAGGTCTAGCCCTGGCCGTGGCAAGGATATGCGCTACTGACAAGGTCTAATGACAGCGAAACTTGAGTCAAATGTTTTGTTTCAAAAGACGTTGATTGTAATGTCTATATGAATACAAACGTGAGTGACGTTGTGTTAGGAGGCGCATCTCCTAACAAGACAGCCAGGACGCATCACGCCACGTCGATCGACAGACCCAGCTCGGATGCTATGGTCGTGGGTGGTGGTACGGTCCCACTCAGCCAATCAGATTGCAGGCGTGCGGTCGAACACTTGTGCGCTGTCTGGTCAGTCTATTTCCTCGTGTCTGCCCTCTGGTACCCCCTGCAATGTGATGTGTTCTGTTGCCCATCAATGGTAAACGTTAGTCCTATAAATCTAGAGCTTCTGTGGTCTAAGTTTTGTCTCGCTCGTCCAATAAACAGTGCAGCTGCGTCTCTTCTGGTTTCTCGTTTTTGGGGTCAAGCGACTGAGCGCGTACCAAAGGAGACGATCCAATACGGTGAAACTGAAATTGGTAGACACTGGTGGAAAATTACAAATTGGTATACCGCACAAAGCTAGAATCTTTACTACAGCACGTTCAAATGCTTAGATTTAGGAAGAAATGACAATTGTATGATCAAAAAAGTCTGAGGACTTGCAATCAAAAAAAGACTCTTTATTCACGACAAAACGGAGGGTTGTCTCAGTAGTAAATCTAAGGTCGTTAGTCCATCCCATTTGTATCTGAATTAACGCTTCACAGTTTCAGAGTTACCTTGAAGGCTACGGGGTCAGAAATGATGTGTCGAAAATTCCAGTCCGTTATCTGCCACAATTTTATTCAAATGCCGTACGCAAAACGCAAGTTACTAGCTACCAATCAGTTGCCGATTTGTTTTGCCAACCAGATATAGTGAACAGTATTTTAATTCAACTGCTCCCAGTTCTGAAAACCGCAAGTCGCAGTCGGTTTGTTATTGGCGTTTTGATGGTTGAGGTTTGTCTGAAACGTTATTGAAGAGTTACCACAACACTGCCGAGAATGTTTGTGGAAGGTTATTGAAGAAATTACAGCGTGCAACCATAAATGCATCCTATGGACTGAAGGTTTACATGAAGGCTATGTGCAGTTTGTCTTTGCTTCATGAGTTGAAACAGTGACCCCAATACTACGAGTATCAGAATTAATTTAATCTGTTACCCTGAATGTCAACACCGATGTGAGTGAATGAACTAGCGAAGAAAATGTGTGCCGGTGCATGTTTCAAGATTGCTTTGTAGACGATTCACCGAAAGAACAACAAAAATACATGAAATGCAGCAGACGGTGCACTAGCTGATCCTCTGATTCATTGAGCCATGTTCAGTAGTATCACCTGCGGAAATTAGGGAGCTCTACTAGGACGTAAAAAGACTACCTGATCACGTGACTCTAAAACCTAGACTACCTTAGTAAGCACAATCTTTTGACACTGTTCAACTGGGTAAAGATGGTTGCGTAATATAACCGTCCCCTATTTATTTAGTGTGGTACTGCCATCGACTACGAGCATAAGCATACGCATGTGTACCATCGTTTCATATTTTGCCACGTATATTCAGTTTGATTAGCATACTAACTTAGTTCCAATACTAGGAAATACTTACTGCTCGCTTGCAGTAAGAATGCGATCAAGTCTACCTACCGTATATTATAGAGCAATGTGGTATACGTGCAAACCAAGGCCCATAAACTCTACTGTCTAATCTCGTAATCTGCACAATTTTTGCTGAGTTTTTCTCAGAATCACATGCAGAGAACATGTGTGAGAGTTATCCATTCTCGAACATGGTATTCTGAAACTGTTCTGTTTAAAATCTTTACTGCCTATTAGTGGTCAAGTGTAACTGAAAAATTTAGAACCTTCGGAAAATTCCCAATAGTAATATTGGATCATCCCTTTTGTCACGCGTCCAATCAATTTACGCCAAACCGAGAAAGAGAATAGATGAGGCAACAGCGTTTATTGGAAAGACGAATTGCGTCAGAATTAGGCCACAGTCTTCAAATTTATAAGGCGGAATGATTACCATACATTGGCGACAAGATGCACAGCAAATCAAAAGAAACGATCGTTAGGATAAATCAAGTTACAGGGGACATTAAGAGGCAAACGCGAGTAAACAACCCACGTGAACAATAGGTATGCGACTGAACAGCTGGTTAACCGATTCAGATTGATTAACCTAGTGAGGCAATACAAATTAATCCACCCGAAAGCGCGTCAATTAACCGACGTGAAATTATTCGCCATGGCTGCCTCCTTAGCAGATCAGCCTCTTAAGGGATACGGAATATATCAACCCGAAGTTAAAGTCTTAGGGAATGACCTTGTTTCTTCAACGTGGCGAGAATGCTATCAATATTCCTCTTTCTTCGTAAACAACTCGCACTAATAAGTACGTACCGTGACCACACTTTGGAATGAAGTATGCAGATAATGTGAGGTGGGACATGGAACATTATCCGCACAATACACCAGGTAGTTTTCCACACTGTCTGTCTGGTCATAATCCCACAACGTCCCGGATAACTCAGTCGTTGATAGGATTCATATGTAAATATAAACAATATACAGTTCCACCTAATGAGTGTTCGTCTTTTCGTACAAACAGTTAAACCTCATCTTGACTTCCGTCTGTTCAGTGTCCAAGGTTCTCTTCGGATAATAAAACGACGTGGTCACTTCATGTTAATTACACTTCCACAAAACTAGGCTAGTCTTTTATCAGTATTCGGGGTTTACACTTTTTCTGTATCCAACATCATCAAATCAGTCACTTTAACAATAATTATCTACTTCATTGAATGTGCTATTCACGTATTCTACCTGATAGGTAGTCCAAGAATTTCACACTTTTGCTAAATCTCCAAATCAACGTTGGTAGACTTCCACCAAACACTATACTGATCTTGTTTCGAATCACTTTAAGACACACCAGAATTATGTAGTCACAATTTTTCTTTCTGTTTTCATTACTACTTTACCTTTGATTTTTCAAGATGCATTCAGAGTATGTATCAGCTTAATGCAAGTACAAACATGCATTTGTCTTTCTTCCATCGTTTGTTGATTAGCTTGAGTTTGTCATAAACATAACCCTTTTATTTGGAAGCAACCACAAAAATCAGTCACAGCTGCGCTCAACTGATTAATGATGTAACAGTTTACTAATCTAACGAGGTATTTCATTTCAATTCTGGCAGGAATGTTGAGTTTGTGTCTTTCATTCGTCTTAATTGTGAGTGGATAAAATTGTGGTCATTTACTTGCCACTTTGCATAAAAGTGTACTATTGAAGACCTGGCTCGGAATCTAGCAAATTTATTGGGCCATCACGGTACCAGTCACAGCGATGGCAGTTGAGTGATTAAAAGTGATTGTACTGTGTGAATAAGCATCTCGTAATGAACAGTAGGATATTTGCCAAGCCTGTTTTGCAAAACAAAACAGATCTGTTAAGTGAACCAGAATGTGTTTAATCGATTAACTCCAGTAGGACTAAAGTACCAGTTCAACCAATTGTAGGGGTTTTCAATAAGTAAACTTTGTGACGAACTAACTGAACGCAATACATTTGACTGAATACAAAAGCATAGAAAGTTTTCGCCAGCGGTTCACTAGCTAGTCGATAATAATCATTACGGTTATTAATCTGTTTTCACTGTACTGTGGTTTCAACAGTATTTCCCAGTCGCTTAATAGCCGGAAAAATATATTCTCTCAGTTTCTTATTCAATCACTCCGGGCGAACATTATCGAGCGGCATCCAGTCATTCTGAATTTATTTCAAATGTTGCATCCAGATATTACTGTACAGCATGGTCCAAGAAGAACCACTCCACAGCAGGTAACTTCACGAGATAAAATAATTGTTGTGCACTGAGTACCTCCTTCAACAGGGGGAACATCCCAAATCCATGCCAGTGAGTGAAGTGAGTCTGGACAAAAGTACGTCACTCTTGTCTCTCCAATTCCAACTTGATTATGTCGGATCACTAAGGCACATATAACCCTTGATAGACGGTAATCGCACATCAGTCGCACCAGTTATATTCATAACTGTGCCCATAACTATAATGCTGACGGATACATGGGTGCGTTTCTGTTTATCGTTAACACCTGGGAATGGCAGAACGTTTAGGATTGTGTTCAACCAGCCAAAGCGTTCACTAAAACTCTGCGTCAAACAGTAGTTTCTATTGGTGAAACAATTTTGGTCACTGAGGTGAGTCTTGGAGGTAACTCTCTTTGCTACATTGTCTTACTAAGTGGTGATAGTCAGTGGTAGGTTTGACGCATGATACAGGAGGGAACTAAATGCATCAGATTATATGTGTTTTGAACAAAAATCCATGTATCCACTAATTTATCTTCACCCATAGAAGAAACAGTACATTGGGATATTAGGAAGAGTAAAGAGTTCCCTACTATATCGGATATGAATTGTGCTTTGGTGTAATCGCTTTCGGATTTTTCACTCAATCACATTTTAACAATTCACGCCGCACGAGATGAAGTGCTTTCTCGATCAGAAGTGAAAACCTCTGTCAAAGAAACATATTTGAACCAGATAGATCTTTTCGAACAAGTGCACGGTAGATCAGTTTGGTAAAAGTAGGGCCGGTTGTTTTCATTGAAATCGATAAAAGTTCCTAATCTTGACACTTTCTAGTGGTGTTGATACATGAGAGTGTCTGAACTTAATCACTACCGAGAATAAAAGAAATGTTAACACCAACTAACTTAGGTTTGTTTCATCTATTCATGTATTTAATAAGAACGAAGCTAGTTTTGCGATATCGAAAATGTTCATAGAGCAGTCTTACCTTCGTGACATCGATTCACATCAATGAGGCAACTTTTATCTTCGCATAAAAGTTTGTCCCCTCCGCTTTTGTTGCCCGGAGATTCCACAAATTTGCCGAAAGAATGGATCATCTGACAAGTACCCGAAAACCTGTTGCTTTGAAAATGCATTGCCTCACACATTGGTGCTTTCAAACAGGCTTCACGACATTCATTCTGAGAGACGTGACGCATGTAACGGAATACAACACCGGTGTAGTCGTCGGAGCGTGTTTGCGGAAGCACTTGATAACAACTGTCGAATGCTAAGGTAGTTGCACAACAACAGTTGATGTTTGTTAGTTCAAGATGTAAAACTGTTTCTGGTGAGCATGCCAACCATTGTAAATATCATCGATGAAACATTGTAACTAGTATATACGTAGCAAGATGCAAGAATTAACTGCCAGGCGGGGCTTGGTGTACTCCAAACATTAAAGTTTACAGCTACATTAAGTCACTCTGTTTCCTCTTCCACCAAATTTCGTTATTGACAAATATTTTTTGAAATAGCCACTGAACGACAGAAGTATCTGAAGCTACTTGGAGAATTTCAAAGGAGAGGAAGGAGACGTCGGAGTGAAGGCTGCTAGGCAAAAGCCACCGGTCTTGATGATGGTACTCTACAATGAAGTGACGAATATCCTGCAAGTGGTGCGGAGATGTTCCATGGTACTAGAATTAGCTGTCGCAAACTGGACAGTAATCATTGAATTCAAGACCAGGCCAACTGTCAAGAGGCAGTGTAGCTGTTCAATTTCTCCCGGTATGGCCACGAAGGTGACATCGTCGTTTACACTAGGTGGCTACGGAGAATGTTACCGAGAGCTATACTGGGATTGTCCGAGTCCTTTGAATAACACATACTCAAAGTCCATTTCATGAAGAAGGTTCACCAAACAGTCCGAGAACAACTCCGTATCTTTTACACCATCTGTGTGACAACCCTAAAGGATTCACCCGCGTAGCTCGTTGACTACGGTTAATGTCGACGAAGTTAGAACGAAAACGGCAAGCAGGTTATGTGAAATTCTACCCGCAATGGAAAAATTGCCTCATGCAACAGCAGTGATGTGACCATCCTGGTACTCTAGTAGCAAACAACTGTTTATTCGGTAAAACGAAACGGGATCAGATGAAAAAACCATGCATCTGGATGATGCATCTAGAGACGAAATAGATTTCAGTGACACGTTTCAACTTGGGGAGCGCCATTGTTTGCGTTATGGCATTCGGAAATTTTTCTCACATACCTTGGTTGGTTTGATCATTCAATAAGTATAACCTTCTGAACATTTCTGAAACGTCTCTGCTCATCATACTACACGAGCTGCTGGGAAACAACCAACTAACCCGTCGTATGAAGCAACTTTCAAAACATTCTGAGGAGAACTAATTGCAAAAATCTGGATTTCGGCTGGATTAGAACCGGCGACAGAAACGACATGTTCAGATATAGTATATGTTGCACCAGCTGAGCTGCAAATCCAGGCCGGAGGATCAGAAACTCCACATTTGAGTCTAGTTACTGACACAACAAACTATGTCATATGGAATCTATCAAATGATCTGCGGGGCTGACTACCCGAGCAGGATTTTCCAATCAGTTTACGCCACCGATGAGCATTTACATTGTATTACCGTTAGGTAGGTTATCAGACTTCAGCAGAAACCCAAATGTGAAAAGTCTGGATTTCGACTGGATTCGAATCAGCGACAGAAACCACAGGCCCAGAATTGGCAAATCCTCTACCATCTGAGCTACGAAGAAAATCCTGAAGCTCAGAAATTTCGCAATCGAAAAATTTGACTGTACCAGAGACTTCGGTTTGCGTTCGACAAACAGATTTTAGATTTTGGTTACCTTTTAATAAGTACCGAAGGTTTTTTGCACACGGTAACCACGTGTTGACCACTACCCACTAATTTTAGCACAGGCTTCCCAAATTGCGAGGGTTCCGATAACAATCGTGAACGTCGTATCACCTGGTAACTTGCTCCTTTCAGGTATTCAATTTACTGTTGCAGGACTACATAGGATCAATTGGGCATTTTGGGCTCAAAGACCATCTGGCATATGCTTAACCATCATATACAGAAGTGCCAGCGTGGTTTGCTCAGTATACGTCTTTTGGTCCTTTCGGTCACAGCACAAAGCAAAGTCAGTGCTTGTCCAGCCTTACTCCCCATGACTATTGGATAGATGTAGCATCCCAAGTGCTACATTCCAATGACACAAGAATGGAGTGTCAAAAGTGTGTTGAAAGAAGTCTTGAGGCCAGACAGAATTATGACAGAAAATAAAAACAATAAAAAGTCTCAGACAAACTACTGGAATAACTGACCAGTAGTATGTGATTCGGCTAAACTTAAATTGAACCATACTCATCTGTGATGATAGGTTTCCGTCTGCAAATATTTTTCATTCAATTCGTTTTGAGTAGGAGCACTAGATTCGATTTTGTTCTCAAGTTAGAGGTCATCAATGGTGTCACGACCGAGCTTTGAAGATCAGCCGAACGTAGCTTCTACTTCTCATAAAACACGTGTACCTTCTTTTTTCCCTGGCATCATTGCATTTTATGTTTGCGTTTTGCGTTCGGGTATTTTAGGCAGCAGAACGTTACATTACTTTAAAGTATACAATGACTGTCAGTCAATTCGGTACTGTGTTAAATTGTCAAGCGATACAGTTCGCCACCTTAATAGTCATAAAACTACCTGGAAACTAACTGCATAACAAGCTTCTCAAGCTGCCGTTGTGCTTCGCTTGCAATGCCCTAGGTTTAAGGAGTAGTTATATTGTGTGAGACCTACTTGTTCAATGGTGAATTGGCGTGATCAGTGACGTGTTCAAAAGCATGGCCTCTGCCTGTTGAGAAAACTTGTTGTTTGGAAACTTCGTGTGCTTCATGCTCTGTGGGAGTTTCATCGCCTTAGCCAAAATAACTATGACATGAGGTGAAGTTTTGAGAATATCACAACGCATCTGGTTCCAACAAACTGATTTCTGCTTTTTAATGGGTAAAAGTTCAACCAGGTTCAAAAAGCTGCTGACCTCCGGAAGATGAGTTGGTAAAACCCTTTCGAGTAATTGTGACCTGACTAAGCACATCTTTAGAGTTTACAAGAGGCCACAACTTCGTGTGCATAGATCAGCTTGATTCTTAATGTGTTCAAACCAGTTGTAGCGGTTGTACCTCATGGACTAAAAGTTACGCATAATCAGTGCATACCAGAAGCAGCAGCCAGGTATTGTTCTGAAGCTGCCTATACTTATAACATGACTACAAACCGTCGAACTTTTGAACAGTTATATTGTTGTGCAGAAAAAACAGCTTTTTTCAACCTACTCCTCACAGAGATCTTTGGTTTTGTCTCCAGAACTGAATTCCGAGATTTTCTGTCAACGAGAGAATTTGTCCGAGTATCATTAACATTCTGATGTTGTCAGACTCCGGACAAGAGTGAAACTTGGAACTGTATTAGGTACTTCCACTTTTTCTAAACAGGGTGTAACAGATTTGTGCAGCATCTCTCTTCGTGTAAGGTTGTGCAGAAAATAAACACTTGAGGTGCGGCATGGTGGGTTGTAAATATGATCGTGTGGAAACGACTGCAGACAATAGATTTTCACAATTTCGCTGTGTTTACGATATTGACAAAATTTGTTGGAATTGATGTAGAGCTCAGTAGACTCTAAATGGAAGTTTCGTAGAATTTCAAGAATCTAGACACCCTCAAGTTGAGCACAACCCAGTCTTGGTAGCAACCTCTCACATTCAGGAAAACCTTCCGGTTAGCACAACTCCGGTCCAGACTGATCAGCTCCATTAAGAGTGAAACTTAAGTGTGATGCCGTGTTTTGAAAGTTGGTTAGTCGAAGGGCTTATTTGAACGCCGGGACTACAATTGAATGTGGGTGGCGAACAAGCTGAAATAATCCAAGCCTCTGAACTTCTATTAAACACGTAAACCAACCATAGTTGGTTCAATGAATGTAACTTCAACCTGACTGAGAATTCCGGTACACTGTGTTATCGATTGGATTGAATGAAATTATTCCGTTTAGTATGCTTTTAGAATAATCCAGCAAACGGAACACTACTCACACAAGGTTGTGGTTGACAGTTTCGAAATGATTGGTCGGTCATGTATACTGTATAGTAAGTGAGGTTTTGGTCAACAAACCAGTCGCTAAACGACCGGTCAAGAATATGCACTGATGATGACTCGAACAAAAACGGAACACCAGTTTATTGCATTTTTCCGAAATGAACTAACTAAAAGTCGTATCTGTACGCGGGGGCTGTTACCAAGTTTGGATGATGTTCAATTCAAATATCCCTATACAAAACCCACATAAATTAGCATAACTCATCATCATCGTAATCACCATCATCATCATCATAAACAGCAATACACTAATGCTTAACTGCCACACAACCATGAAGAAAAAGCAAACCCTATATAGGAAGAGAGAAGGAAAGAAGAAAGGGACGGAAAGGGACCTAACTACTGAGAATGACTAGGTCCATATTCAAATATTCAACATCAAGGTGCCTACACCTTGCAAACAAACAACCGAGCTGCAAGTGAGAGTAAGGCGTCATCAGCGAGACAGCTTCCTTACGGCTTTCACTGCCCCGCGTCAGTGAATGCACTCACTTTACAGACAACTCGGCCAAACAACGACAACATTCACGCCACTGAGCTCGATTAGCCGCCATCTCACCTA